>JASANE010021126.1:0-66101 GCA_030248225.1 Trileptium ribeirensis
AAAAAATACATGGAAGGAAAATGATTACAACACAGTTGCCCAACAGTTTACAACTTATTCTGTGCACTAAGTTAAATAACAGGTTTGTTGTGCTGTGACCATTGGTGTTCATTTGTATAGTTGTGACCTGTGTGTTCAGACTTGAAGATAGATATACTTATATATAATGTGTTCCACGCTACAAAAAAGAGGCTACGAAAGTCTGGTCCACGCATTGAAACTGAAAATGAATGTGATCTGCCAGTGCGATTATATAGTTCTCCTTGTCTACCGAACAATTTTTCCAAAAGCAAAACTTTGTTTCTAATTTTTTTGATGCCGAAATATATTTTGTTCTTGAGAATTAGTTACTATCGGTGAACTTGTAGCAATCAGAAAACTGTAGAAAACTTTTGACTTGAAACAATTTTTATTCTATATATTCCACGATCAAGCGCATTTCACATGAGTGCCCAGCAGCATTCGTAATCGGTAAAATGAAGCAGTACATCGAAGCCGAAACATATTAGTTCAGTTTTTTTTTAGCACATGTTTGATGGTGTCGCTTTTGGCTCGTTGATATCGTCTGCCTGTCCTAATTTAATTTGTCTTATTGAAAAGACAGTCATTTAAAATGGAAAAAGACCAACGTTTGAACAAACTTTTATTGCTCTTCCATATATAGATTAGAGTTTTGTTCCGATATTGTTGTGGCAATAAAACTCTTAAGTGCCATCTTATATACACGTAAGTTCGACAACAAGAGTACCTGTTGTTTGTTTCATACATGAATATTGTTTTATGCTTACGGGAGATTTTATAACACATGATGCCATGGCCGCTTTACCGCACAAAACCGGGGCGATACGGTCGAAATGGAAAGCGTCCTGGTCGTTAAGGTTGTAGTGATGATGGCAAGGCGACAAACTTCATAATCTCCTTAAGAAGACATCATCATAAAGTCTTAATGATAGCAATAATAGAATAGAAACACCTAAATCATTTTAATTCTCAATCAGTTTGGTTCAAGGCAGTTAACAAGTCCATTGTAAGTTTGCTTTTCGCTAGAATTGCTACTCTATCGGTAAGTTATGATAACCAGATTGAATGTGGTAAAATCGATGATTTCTGTAGTTGTAATGGGTTTTTCGATTAATACGATTGCGATAAATATACGACTCTTTCATCGATACCTCCAGATAAATAATCTTAACTAGTAACTAGCAAAGCGAGGGGGAACCGAGCCAGAGTGGCTACTCTGCCTTTATTGACCAGTTTATCGTTCTAAAATTCAGGTCACTAAGACCGCTTAACTGCACAATGGTCGCAATTATACGCCGGCAAAACTTCACTGATAATGCTACGGTGATTTTAACCATCAAGACGGATGAATTGAAAAGATCCACGAGCGATCATACGTTGGACCAGCCGGGATTCGAACCCAGATCTCTAGCTTGCAAGACTAGCGCGCTACCATTACACCACAGGTCCCAATCACAGCGTGTTCAGCTACGCTATATATTCTAGTGCAGTGACACGCTAGAGAATTACCAAAAAGACAAAAATTCTTCTCAATTCGTCGCCAATCTGAGCAAAGGCCCGATCTAATGTAAAATGTGAATTTTGAAAAGATCGGTCCATATGTCGCATATTGCTGTTAAGAACATTCTTAGCAAAGGCCTGATCTGCTGCGCCCTTTATCTGTCTAGTTATTATAACAAAAGCAAGCTATAATAATAAGCACATTTTTTCCAATGCATAAGAAGCAAATACGTGGTTAAAACTAAAAAATTCTGACTTTCGAAGTGTTTCATTTTTCACTAAGGCATTGGAAAAGCTGTGATTATTGTTATAATTAGTAGTTCAGTTTAATAATGTTCAACGTCGGCGATGTCGTATGGGTGAAATGGACAGACAGTGGGTGTAACTGGCCAGCGTGCATAGCAGCTGATACCGACCGTGCAGGCACGAAGCCGAAGAGCAAGATTTTTGTCTACTTCTTCTATTTTGACAACTACGCTTATCATCCAACTTCGAAACTATTGCCTTTATTCCACTCACACCTTGTTCGTATATTAGCAACAAGGAAACCGCAATTCGTTAAGTCGTTTGAAAGTTTGAAATATTATTGTGAACGAAATGAAGTGAGCAATGCTGACAAAATATTGGAGACTTTAAACCAAAGTTACTGTTCAGCTGTCACCGTATGCACCGCGCCTTCGAACGTTATTAATGCCGAATTATGCGAAGCGTCCGGCTCTGCAGATACTGTATTGCCAGAGCGTAGGCATGATGTTCCCCCAGCAACCAGTATTATATTACGAGAAGAGCGGAAATCCAAAAAGCGTCAACACCTCGTTAGTGACGAAGGCTCTTATGTTTCGAGTGATAGTGAACGCGAGGACTCAACATTTACTCCTAGCAGCAGAGATTCCGATTCGAGTAATAGTGACAATGACAATAGTGAAGCCACAGGAAATTTGGCTGTCCACTCTCTCCAGGAAGTCCGTCAAGATGTTGTGGTTGCGCAAGGGGACGAAGCAGAGCATCCCAATGCCGTTAATATTACACAGGAGGCTCACGACATTGTAACAGCTGTGATTGACGAAATTGCGTCTGGGCGGCCTACTCAAAAGAAAACTTCGAAGTGGCAAATAGTCCGTGGAGCTAGAAACGTCGGAGTGGAATATGTAAGTAGAAAGAGCGATAAACTGATTACTGCGAAGGCGGCACAGCCAGTTGACTGCAGCAAGTGCTGCTATAAATGCAACCACAACTTACCTGACGATTTCAGGCAGTTGATTTTCAGCGAATATTATGACAGTGATGCAAAACGAAAATATATATGCGATCGCGTCGGCATTGTACCAATTGCTACGAAAACAAAACGGCTGCCGAAAGTTTCAGATCCAAAGCTACAAGTACTATTTTGTCAAAAACTCGGTTCGAATCCAGGTGTGTAAAAAATTTTTCGTTGCCACACTAAACATTGGTGAGAAATTTGTCAGAAATTGTTTAGAACAAAAAACTCGCTCAGGGACATTTAAAAACTCGGATCGCGTTAGTACGCCTTCTTATTCTTTCACAGTTGAACAACTGGATATTATACAATTGATTCTTTTGTCAGAGCGCCAAGCCATTACTGTCGTAAAACAACTTCCAGAGTGTATCTGGAGGCGTTTGTTCAAAGCAAAGCTCAAATGCATCGATTATGAACTTTTGTAAAGAAAAATGCGTTTCCTTTTCTGCTTATTGTAGAATTGTCAACAAGAACTAATATGTGAACAATATCTATCTTTCATCTGCGTAAAGATCGATGCGCGCTGTGCGTCAAATATGAAAATATGGCCGGTAACGAAAAAACACAGGTTCAAAGTACATTTGATGCCCACGTCCTGCTTAAAACTGCCGCTGATCAACAAAAAAATGTCTACAAAGAACGTTCAAAACAGGATCCGACCTTTCATAACATTTCGTTTGATCTTGAGGCTGTGCTGTATGTTCCTCATGGCAACGTATCGTCGTTATATTACAACCGCAAGTTATCCACTTACAATTTTACTGTTTACAACGAGAGCAATCGTGATGGCTTCTGCTATTACTGGACAGAAGCAAATGGTAATCGCGGTGCCGTTGAGATCGGCAGCTGCCTTATTTCATACATATTACATCTGCCTGAAACAGTAACTCGGGTGGCCATGGTTTCCGATAGTTGTGGAGGCCAAAACAGGAACCAATTTATAGTGGCGGCCATGCTGTACATACTGCGCACCGTCGCCAATATCGAATACATCGAACACACATTTCTGGTGCCCGGACATACCAAAATGGACTGCGATAGCATGTGTCACGAGAGCTGCCAAAAATGTCTCTGTGTATTGGCCAGATAACTGGTTAAACGTGTTGAGGCTTGCTCGTCCCAGCCAACCTTTTCAAGTTCGCGAACTTACCTTCAATCATTTCTTCGATATCAAATTTTTGGCGGGAAAAATATTCGGTGGTAAGAGGCCGAATATTCCATTTTCTAAAGTTCGGCAATTCCGTTTTGAGAGAGCGAAACTCGATGTGATACAGTATCGCAACGATTTTATTTCGGATTTGGTTCATGTACAAGTTGGCAATCGCCGTACGAGAAATGACGGTGACTTGAAACAAGCGTACACAACAACTCTGCCTATCTCTGCGACTAAAAAAAGACTTGGAGGCACTGTGCGGCTCGTATGCGACTCCAAAACAGTACTGGGGCTACTATCGAGGCTTGAAAGTTGTAGACAATGAGCGATGCCAGATGGAGGACGTTTCAGATGAGTCAAGCAACGAGACTGAAAGTGATGACGGGGAAGCCGATGGAGCTGATATGGACGACAATTTGTCTCTGAATCAGCTGTTATGACTAGTAGGTACATAAAGGTTTGTTTACGTACGAATTCATATGCACACAGATCGGGCGTCTGATACATTATATAACATTTTTATTATTATTATTAAGGAAAACTTATTTAAAAAGTGATTTTGGCCTTGGGCCTTGCCTTATTTGATGCATACCACGCGAACACAAATGTCTTTGTCACCTTTAGCAACCCCGAAAACTATAGACACGTTCGACTGACCAATTAAGGCCTATCCTTCTTGCCTAATTAAGGCCTATCCTTGCTATTAGAGTTGTGGATCCATCCTTTCAAATAAATGTTTGGATTTCGTACAGCAACAAATAACGGTGTATTTTCCCAGGTTTAGTGCTCCAAAAACACCCAATAGTTAGAGTATAATAATAATAATAATGTTTTATTGTTTTTGCTATTTGCGTTTGTATTGTTATTTTTTTCTGTTCTAGGAATGGGTCAAGAAGAACGAACGCTACCGCGTAACTCATTTACTAAAATCGCGTGTTTTGGTTGTTCGGACGGCGATTGTGTTTGTTATATGGTAAGTCGTCGTCTTCATTTATTGCGTCATTGTCATAGTATTGGAAAATAGTGTGCAATCTCAGGCACTGAAGAGATTGCGAGCACGCTTGTCAACCTCAGTCGCGGCCTAGCTCTTCCGGAAATACTGTCTGTAGCTTTATCCTGTTTATACCCGGCATACCCATTCACCCCGCCGCCCGGGTTGCACCACCAACGTTGACGGTGAACTTTTACTTTCCGGTTTTCTTTGACTATATTAGTGGTTACAAGGTCTTATTATGCAGCTTTGGGCTTCCACCAATTCAATCGAAGCGGATGAAACCTTGTCCTGATTTGAGTCAGCGGACATGTACTACTGCACCCAGTCACCCACCGTTCGAAGCCAACGCTGTGTCCACGTCATGACATGTTGCCACGACTTAGTTGGCCATTAGCTGCCCTCCTCCCTCGGCTTTCAGGAGGGGTTAGGTCACTTTTGATGAGAGGTATGGATAAAAATGGGTTACAACCCATCGTAGTTTTTTTGGACGGGGGTAGTAAGCTCTAAAATATATTTCGCCCTTGGTTCTGTGGGGATATAATTCCAAAAAAACTGGAGGTAGGAGGAAATCCTTGTCCTAGCCGTCGTGACCTGGATATCATGGATGACGGCAGCATTGTATTTCATAGATCGATGTTGATCCTCTTTCAATTTCAAGTACTTATGTGCGAGCTAAGAAACAGAACGGTTGATAGCGCCGTTCATTGCTGATGTGTCATATTGTTTTTTTACACAGATGTAATAAATTGCGTCGATAATATACCAGAATATCTCGAATATATATATTGTGCATTTGGCGGTGACACGTAGCCCTGCAGTTTCATTTTGGACAAAAACATCTTTACATACCTTACTCATAAGCCACGCAGCAGCATGTGAATATTATTATTATTAATCGCTCGTTGCTATGCTCGTAGCCGATATGTATTCAGCTTTTGCAATTTTTATTATTTTTTTTTAATTTGCCATATTCGATTTTAAAATTCGATTAAGTACAATCATAACAACTAATACAACTTTGTTTTTGTTTTTAGGGCCGTCACAGCGCTAATATACTACGGCATTTCGTTGAGCCTCTCGGATCAGTCGGTCGCCCGACATCGGTCGTTTTCGGGCAATCTCTTTCTTAACAACGTTATCGCTGGTGCTATCGAACTCCCGGTTCTTGTGTTCACTGTCATTTTTCTTTCGGCGGGTCGTAAAAAATCCCAAATGTGTTGTCTTATCGCCGCCGGAGTCATGATGCTTGGCGTCGTGTTGTCGCCGAAAGGACCAGGTACGAAATTATCGATAATTTTTTATCCGATAGCGAAATTAATGATGATGTACCCTTTAGTTGAACGCCCACATTAGGGGTTAAAATGACGAAAACAGGTTTTTATGGGTTCTTTGCTAAATTTGGCCGTACGGTTACTAGTATTTTGCAGCCCATATCTCGCGACACAGGCTTGGCATCAAAAACCGAGATACCATTCAGAATCAACTCATCGCGATCTACAACTTTGTTGACCATGGCTTTTTTGTAGGACCACAATCCCTGGGCTGCTGTGGGGCCCGAATATGGCTCGTCGACAACCAGAAGTATAGAGTTTTCAAATTTCGTCAAGTTATTGCATGTTTTTGTCTTACGACGAGTGTCTTTCAGGTTATCCAGCTGAATACAATGGTTTTGCTATTTACAGTCCAGTTTGACTATATTATACCTTTTCATTGGGTTTCAAGGGTTTTACGATCAACGAACGATTTTCAAAATGTAGTAAGTTTCCATTGTCTTGGTTAGTTACTGCTGGCAGTTCATCGAGAGTGGTCAGTAAGCCATTTGAAAAACATTATTGAATGTTTCATAATACAGAGCAAAATTATTGCTGAATTCCTTTAAATTGGAGAGATTGGTGGCCTGGGGTTTGTGGAATTTCCGGCTCCGCCTGGTACAAAACAGATGGCCCAGGTCCCCTCGCAAAATATTTGGCTCTACTTGGTTTATTTTACCTTGGTAAATAGTTTTCTTTCCATCGATGAAGCAGCGGTTCACAGAAAAATGGACAATATATATATTTTTGCAAAATCCTATTCCAAGCTAAATATTTGATAAATCAGGCAAAAATTAGTATTCTGTTGTTAATGTCGTATCTACGTCACGCGTCCATGTATATATTTGTTGGAACAAAAACTACTGAGAAACCACAAAAAGAAGTTGAAGGCCTAACCTCTGGATTATCAGGACAGGACAGATAAACGTTTTTCCGGGTCATTTCAATCACACGCAATTTCGAATTTAAATAAAATTTTCTAGAGATAACTCGAAAATAATTAAATACTCCTAGCCCCTGCTGTTTTATCACCTTAGTTGATTACCTAAAATTTTTTATATCTACACGATCAACCGAACATCCAAAGAAAATTTAAGGGAAATTTTTTGGTTCATTAATTTAATGTCAACGCTAATAATAATAATTTTTGTCCAGATCTTAATAATTACACCATGTTGCTGTTACAGAAACTCGACCGCTGCGGCTCGTTTTTATGTTGCTTGGAAAGTCGGCATCACAAGCGGCGTTTTGCATCTTGTATATTTTCGCGTCCGAGCTATACCCAACCGTTATCCGCAATACCGTTGTCGGCTTGGCTACGTCGGTCGGACGTGTAGGATCGGGCGTCGCTGGGTATATTGCGATACTGGTAAGCAAGCACACGGAATGATTCGCTAAACATAAACGTAACCGGGCTCAAGAACTGGTCCGAAACATTGATGAGCGACTAAACTTAAGGTGGCCCCATCAACCACCCTATTTTTGTAATTTGGCATAAAAATTGTTGCTGAAGTTCGATGCAAAACTGATCTCTAACATACTGCTCGCTCTGCGATTGAAATGTAATCATTTTCTATTCGCGAAAATTCGACTAAAATTGCCCAAAATTTTTGGGAACTAAAATTTGTCGAATTTGAATTAAGCCAGTTTTGTTTACGAAGACCAGTGAGTTTAATTATAGGATCGATTTGTTTCAGACGTCACTATTGTATTAAATTTGTTCGTGAACACTGGATTATCAGTATGCAAACGTGATAGATATAAGGGACCGAATTTCTGCAAATTGAAAATCGCCAAATTCTGTTCAGGCACTAGTTATAGTTTTTGTCACTTTTATTCGATTTTACCTCGGTTAGCGAAAATCCGAATGAAATTCAGCCTTTTTCCGCAACAAGGATTTGCAATTCGAGATTGGATATTACAAAATAGTTTGGTTGGTGGGGTTGCCGTAAGTTTTCTCATGCATGATGTCGAAACTCGGACGGCGTCAAGTCTTGGTGCAGAGCCCGAGCGTACTCAAATTGCTGCACTGATCTTCGTTCGTAACTTGTATTTTTATTGATTTCCGAATTTTGTTTGTATTTTCGTTTTTATGGTGATGGTTTATATTTGTTTTGAAATGGTGATTATTTTATTCATAAGGATAGGTTGCCGAAGGTCTAAAGGTGTGTTAAGCTGCATAAAAACAGCAGTGATTTGTCCAAGCATTAAGACGATATTAACATTGGTCAAAAGCGAAACCAAATTCTACGCTACCCGGGACACAGTCTAGAAATATCAGGGTTTGAAATATTAGTGGTGGCACTGCACTATCGTACCGGGATTGTGGCGGGTCAGGTTGGCGGCACCTTTTGTATCCAGTGTTTGAACCACGGCGTAGTAATACATAAGGGATCTAGAATAATTATATTTTTTCGAGCATTAACGAATTTGTTTATGAAATGTTTTTCTTGTAATTGTACCAGCCTGTATAAATACCAGCCATAATATATTGATACTGGGGTGTTTTTAGACATTACTTTAAACAGCAGGAATGGTCAAATGTATTTGAATAGTTTTCGAGGTTTATATGAAACGTAGTTTCTGTTTGAGACGTTTTAATATAATATGGTAGTTTTTTCAGTCGGATATAACATTACCAATTGTCCCGATGATAATATTCGGCGTCTTGGCGTTCATAGCCGGGCTGATGACGATATTTTTGCCCGAAACGATGAATCAACCATTGCCAGAAACGCTTAAAGATGCCGTCGACTACTTACGGTAAGAGTGAATGCGGCTTTTACTACATATACTCAGTACTCACTAAAAACAGAACGATGTTCGTTCGACATATTCGTCAGAAAATATGTGCACATTATTGTGTGGTATTTATTTATTGTTAATTAAGCGAAGCGTTTAGTTTTCGTCAGACGGGGAAAATTCGGCACCGTCTGTCTGTCCGTCCGTTGAACTCCTCAATAACTACTGGGTCGATTTAAAAAACCTTTTTGTCTGAAAGGCCTAATATCAGACAGGTGCAAGACATACAGATTTTATCAAAATTTGCTGCAGTTAATTTAGTTAACACCTAATTAGTTAAGCTATTTAGCTATCCTATTTTTAGCATATTCAAAGGAGAATTGCATATTATTCAATAAATAATTGGTGGAAAGCTATTATTTTGGTGCATATACTGCATCTCGCCGTCGTGATTGTGAATATGATGCTTATTTACTATTCGAGGAAGTTAAAACATGCTAATTAGTTAATCAGCTAATTACTAATTAATTATTCTTAATTAGCTAATTTTTTGAAAATTTTAAAGAGTGCTCAAAAATGAAAAATAAATTGCTCCCGGGGTTTTCTATGTCGCTTATCACGCTTATGACATTTCTGAAGCTCTAAAACCTAGCGGTATGCTAATTAGTTGATTAAGTAAAAAGCTAACTAGGTAATTTTATGCAAATTTTAAAATCACTTCAAAATTGCTCATTGTTGCGCTCCGGGGTTTTCGATGTCGCTGATTATGAATATGTGGCTTTTAAAGCTTGATGATTTTATCATGGTTGCTGCTTAGGTAATTATTAATTACCTAATTGGTTGATGTCACTAATTAGCTTATTTTTTAGCTAGCGAGCTTTTTGTATAATGGTTTTGACATCAGTTGTGTAAAAGGTGATTCTTATTATAAATTGATTAAATAATTAGTCGAAACACATGTATACACAAATAAGATACCAAATACCTTGCCTGTTGTTCCACTCACTTTTTGTAATTTATTCCGTTTACTAGTTATATATTAATTATGCGATGTTGTCATACTCGACGAAGGACAAAAAATGAGTCTGGTTGCTCATTTTTTATGAGTACTTGTGTGTATTCGGCTACGAACAGAAATAAAATCAAAATTTTCAAAAACCCTGAGAAATTGACGGATCGCGAAAAATACTTGGTAGCTGTTTGTCAACTATTCGCGAATATTTTGTGAACTATATATTTCCTTTTATTCTGTCTGTAGATGTAGCGTTTAATATAGCTGACTTGCGTTTTTGAAAATCGCCGAGGTTTCAGTCAGGTCGAAATATTATTGAAAATATGTTTCATTTCGTCACGTGCTTACTCATTAATTCGTGAGTGATACGTTTGTGTTTTTGTATCCGACCCGATATCCGACACACTTTTGTTAACAACAGACGTTTACAATAGAATATCACTAAATCATTTTCAACGTCCACCATACTCTTCGAGTGACATCTCAACCGCGTAGGGTGAAAATCGGCCGCTAACTAACTCCTGATATTCCCGGCTTTGAGAATGCGTCCGTAAAAATTCTGTTGAATGCGACTCGATGTGCTCGATATGATCTGTTGTCTTGGGCGACATTTCCCGGAATAGGCGCCTTCCTATGTTTGGCACCTTTCCTCTTATTTCTCGTACATTATGCACTGACTGTTTTATTTATAGCGGAGAAGCTTATTACGGTTACGGAGGCAGCAGCGGTGCCGCTGGCGTTAGCGGCAGAGAACGGCGTTCGCGCCACGATGATGAAGATTACCACAACGTTCGATCGTAAGTTGTTGTAGTTGCGACAGTGATGCATTTTCTGACAGTTAGTTATTATTTCGTTTTTAAATTTTAAATGTCGTTGTCTTAAGTCACAGTTAGGAGTTGAACACTATATCGTTAGAAAAAATGATCAGGTTTAGTGCGGTGTGTGTTTGGGGAATGGCAGCACGCACCGACTTCGGCTTAGTCATTGTAATGCAGCCCATATAAAACTCTGAAACAGATTCAAAAAAGTAGCTGATTTTTTTCGCTCTGATTGGGTTGAGCTTATGCTGTCTATGTGTTCCCACCGAGTGTGGTCATTAGGGTGTAAGCCCTGAAATAATTTCTTTTTTTAGTCTGTCGCTGTCGTTCACAACTCATTTTCGGATCGACAGGTTTCGGCAATTTTTTGTTCGATAGCAAAAGCGATGACGATGTGCCTTTAGTTTAACACGGATAGCTCCTACCCCATGTTCCGGGTCAAAATTGCAAAAAATAGGGTCTTAAGGGTTCTTTGGCAATTCTGACAGTACGGGTATCAGTGTTTCGCTGCCTGTATCTTGCGACACAGGCTTAACATCGAAAAATGGAAAATCAGCTCGTCGAGATCTACAATCTTGCTGCTCACGGCCTTTTGCGGAACCATTCACTGGTCCGCTGTGGACGCGAATAAGGTTCGTCGACCCTTTGCCAGAAATAGCGATTTTTCAAATTTCGCTGTGTCATTGCTTGTTTTTGTCGTACAATAAATGGCCATTAGGTTATATGCACGCTGAATACGATGGTATGCTACATAGGGTCCAATTTTTCCTCCAACATTTTCATGAGTGTACCTCTTTATGGGGTTTCAGTGGTTTTAGGGTCGACGAATCCGATTTCTAAAATGTGCGTTTTCCTTTGTTGGCTTATGTACAGCGTGCAGGTCACCAGTAATGGCCTATACATAGATATTTCTGGGTCATTTCACGCTACGATGACCTTTTGGTCGGGGGGGGTAAAACTGGATATTTTGGCCAGTAGCACATAAACGTGCAGGGAACTGGTAAAAATGTTATTTACGCTAGGAAGCGTCATTAGTTAGCTAGTTCAAACAAAAAAATTTTTCGGCTTCACGTACGCCGTAAGAGGCTGGACATCCACATAAGTCCCAAATTGACAAAAATCGTAATGACTAATTTTACGACCTCTTTTTTTCGGGTAGTGTCGTGGCTCCGTGTTCGAAGTTATGGCCCAAATTCTTTTCTATGCAGGATTAGTCAGGTCTACACAAGATTTTTAATTGCACGATTTTCAAATCTACTACAATCATGGAGAGTGACAGCTGTCGATATGGAATGAACCCCCCCCCCCCACCAAATTCTTTTTTGGGTCATTGCTCGTTACTTATGCATGGTACATAAACGTTGTTCATATATCATACCTGTCCCCTGGATGCCTTTTGAAAAAATATTAACGCAGGTGTTTGCTGTTACTTACCCCAGCGCTAGGGTCAAAAGCTTACCCCCCCGACCGTTGCTAGTTAGGGGTATGGTGGAGTCAGTAGAAGTCAATTAATTTGTCTGTTATGGTTCTTTCCAATTACGAAGCGAATGGTGAAACGACCTGAGCTCTATCTCGCGCCCGACCTGCTGATCTCAGCCTTTTACCCACCCCGACCACACTTTTACCCACCCTCGACCACCACCAAAATGTGGAAACATCGAACATATGATGTTATTTCGAGGAAATTTCACGCTTTTGGTTCATAATACATTGTGGCAATACATTTGGACGACATAGTCGCAAAATTATTTTTTGAAAAAATTCTAAATTTACCCCCCCCCGACCATGGTCTCAGGCATGTACACTGGCAGTTGATATGGGCTGGCATTTTGTACCCCTCATAGTGGAAATTGTGGTATAGAATATCTTACATACCGTTTTCAAGTTAACTATGCTGATTAAACACGGTCGAATTGGCCATTTCACATTTTTACCCCCCCCCCCCGACCACCAGCTACTTCCGGCATTCTAACATATCTTGCAAAGGGTATGTTTTGAATTTTTTTGCATAACACTTCCCCCATGCTAAACTATCGATATAAATAGCTACCGTTTATGGCCGCTTCGTTTCCATTTAATAACCCGTATAAATCGGCACCCCCGTGTTTTAAACGTGTTAAATTTGACCCAAGAGTAGGCATAAAAAGCTTAATTTTTGATATACGGAGTTCCGCTTAACGTCATTTTGACCGCACTGACAGGCTGCACGAGATACGGTCACAAAATCGAGGCTAGATGCAACCTGGAGCATACCAGAGACCATTTTATGGTACCTTGCTGAGCAGCAGGGAGGTGGTATTTGGGAAGCCATAGCATAAAAACGGTTAAAAATTTACTATAAAGACCTCAAATTAGGGATCCTTGATGTTTTTTGGTCATTGGGTGTAAAAATGAAGATAATCGGAGCCAAAAAAGTCATTAGTCATTTTTTCTGGGGCAAAAGGACATCGTAGCGTGAAATGACCCTCTGTAAGTTGACTAGACTACAATCGTGTGGTTATCTTGTGACCAGCATGCATATTTCATGGGTTTTGAATGTGTTTAGGATTAGTGAACCCAATTTCCAGAATTTAGTCTGTCTTCAGTTCCTTGGTTAGGCATTGCGTAGAGGTAACCAAGAATTGCCTGTATAGTTTTCCGGTAGGCTGAATACGATGGTTTGGTTATTTAAAAACCAGGATAAATACTTGATGCGTTGTGAGTTATTTTCGATTGGTTTAGGGTCGACGAGGTTTTAGGGTTTTGAATGGGTCTAGGGCTCAAGAGGTTTAGTATGGTATATTCATCAAACAGCCTGTTAACAGGTGATTAAACAAAATAACTTAAAAATAAAATCACCCTTACCTGTTTCACCCTCGCTTGCCAGTTTTTAGTTTATTTATTAATTATAAACAGATTTTTCAGATCGACCAACACAACCGGTACTAGTGCGATGCCATCGGATAGTGCTCAAACAGCTGTTGCTGCTGACTCTGACGTTCCTGAAAGTATCGCCGTAACCGATGAACATCCGTATTTGGGGATGTCAGTCGAGGACCTGCGGACTATTACTCCGGGACCCAACTATAATAGTAGCAATTATTATTATCATCGATATGCCAAGTCTAGTGAACCAAATATCAAACCGGATTCCAACGAAACAGAGTCAATAGACACCGGGATTGTGAATCATCTAAGCGTGTCTGGTACAGCAGCAGCTGTTGCTTCCGATTCAGGATGTGTCACGGAGCACTCGAGTTTAAGCAACGTCGCACCAACACCTTCACCACCAGCACCACCACGACCACAACCATTGACAACATCGCTGCGTCCTTTGACCCCGACATCAACTAGCGCCGCTGAGCCCATTGTAGTCGAATCCGCAGCAGCTCAGTATGCTCAAGAGAATTTATTCAACCATTATCGGGAACAAGAACAACTGTACTCCCGAAACGGTACAAATAATGATAGGGCCAGCGCGGCGACGGCAAACGAGGAGTTGGGCGTAGTTGGACACAGCGAAGACGCGGCGGTGGCGCCGGCGATATTCGTTCATGACGGAAGTCATGTTTCAGCCGCTGACGTGTTCGACAATCCAACGTCGTCTGCCGAGCCGCGCGGCGAGCCAACGAGCTCACTAATTGTTGGCGACATTGACTGTGGTAGCTCAACGGATGGTTGTAGTGGCGGCGGCGGTGACGAAGCGGATATCGACGACGACGACGGCAGCTGTTGTACGACGACGAGTAGCAGCGCTCGGACGCTGACCGGAGGAATAATTGTGTTGCCGACGCAGTCGGAATAATGTCAGTACCGCATAGCCCACTGCGGCGTGCAGACAGCGACTGGATTTGAGTGAAAATGAGTGTTTGGGAAGAGGTGTCTTTGTACGAATAACGTCCAACTTGTCTTAAAAACGTGCTCGCTGAACCCGGAGAACCGGTGGTTCTAATCCATAGGCGCTCTGAATGACTTATGGGACAATTTTTACTATTATTGACGCAACGATGTCGTCCTAGTGACGTTTTCTTGATCGGAGGTATGAAGGTATTATGATTGGTATGCACATAAGTGTTTGTTAAGGCTGTGTATATGTAATAATGATAACAACTACTGTGGGTAATGCTTAAGGTGATGAATAAACAAATACGATATACTGCACGTGATTACCTTTGGATATCAGGATGAGTTATCTCAGTAACTGATGATTGTGGTAAGCGCTCAGAATTAATGGTTCAGACGCCCGGACAGCTGCGGCAGCTTATTTCTACTTGCTTGCAATGGCGTGATACGATGCGATTTTGTTATCTCAGTAATTGACGATGGTGGGAAACGCACAGAATTGATGGCTCAGATGCCTGGGCAGCTGCGACAGCTTATTTCTACAGTGTCTTGCAATGTCATGATACGATGCGATTTTGTTGCTTCACAAACGACGCAGTTTGGACGTTTTACATTTTACTGGTTAAAAATCAACCTTGCGCGTATTTCAATGAACAAAAATTTTTCCTAATGCCAGCAGCTAGTAAGTGGCCTGGAAAATTATTAAACTGTTTTATGTTTTTGAGGTTGGAATACACCACCGGGTTTTTGCTATGGGGGCTGCCCTCATATCCGGCCACTGAACCCTACATCCCATTGGCCAGTCCACCCGCATCTCGATGCTTGACGCCATATTTTTTACTTTGACCCCGTAATTTTTATCTTCGACGGAGGTAAGGTGCTATTTTCACGAATTTTGAAACTTACTGCCGATCCCAGTCATAGATTGCGTTAATAGTGCCGCATATAATACGATACGTAAATACATAATATAATGCATATATATTATGACTCAATTACCAATTATTGCCTACCTCGAAAGCTCTCCGCCTCTTGTTGCCTAAACCCGCCGGAATCACAACAGCACATTACACATTGTTTGCCTTTCTAAAGACTCGTTGTCAGGATTTGATTTACTCTGATTACCCGTTATCGGGCACTTAACGCGACTGACGCGATCATTGCATTCTCATTGTGGTAGCTGTCTACCAGACTAGTTGAGTTTCGGAAAAGGCTTAAAGTAACTATTTGGGAAATATCTAAGGAACGATGGTTGGTGTTTGATTAAAAATCACAGCACAAATTGTATCCACCAAAAGAGCCACAAAACGCAAGTTACCCGTCAACATTCTTCTACCTAAGATATTAGATAGATACAGCTGTTGTAGTCAGAATTAAGTGATCAAAAATCGCTATTTTCGATCAATTTCGATCGTTTTCGTTTAAAAGAAAATCGATCGCTTGCGATTAGCAAGGTTTTCGCGAGTTTTTAATGAGTTTTTAATGTTCAAAATTTTCAAAGTTATTCCTTTTGCCAATCATCGACGAAAATACGTTACCTATTAAAGTATCCCAATAATTGTATATTATTTTCGCAGAGTGCAATTTTGAGCTCATATTCAGAGCAACAGGAAAGTTTGAACGTCTGATCATACCTACGCAGTTAATAATACGGCTAGATTGTTATTTAAATGCATGGATGGGTGCATCACAATCTAGGATTTTTTGGGATCAGCCCCAGAATTTTCATTCCGGAGCCAATTCTTTTCAAATCAGACCCAAGCTGGAAACAGTGAAATTTTGCCGCAATTTGATTTAAATCGCCAATTTTGAGAAATATATTATTACAGTAATTTTTCTTTATACTTCACAACTTTTCCTTACAATTATTTTGTAATTAAGTTTATACTGGCCTCTCCAAAATGGGAGGATCCCCCAACCGCAAAAATCCCCACATGTTCACCCCCGCCCTACTCCAAGAAATCCCTAATGTTTGATATTGATACAGAACATACAATTACAAAAACAAAAATAGTCATATGAAGACTTGTTAGTAGCATCGGTGTAATTTACAAAGACATTGCCAAATCTACATGTAGCGAAAAGCTTAAAAATATGCGGAAAAATTGAAATTTCGCCCCGTCCACGCTCCAAATTTCCTCCGAGAATGAACATTCGGCCACCTCCTTGGAAACGTCAGTAATAATCGCTATAATTTTCCACGAGGGGGAAGGAAATGGATCTGTAACCGTGTATTTATTATCGTAACAGTTTGTGTGTAAAAACACACATTTTCCTGCTCCCAGACACAGAAGTGCTTTCTCAGACGCAGTTTGGACCCAATGTCCATTATGAAAGAAATCTTGATCAAAACTGCGGTACCGCAATGTTTGGTAGGCTGACACGAGGGAGCAGCAATTCGAGCGGGAGGGGTGGTGGGGACCAATTTTCGGCAGAAATAGCTATTTTCCCTGGTCCGTAACTTAGCATGATCGATGGTGCTGGTCGATGGCACGACATTCGTGTTCCATTATATAGTTGACGAAATGTTCGTCGCATCATATACATAGATAATTGCTGCGATTATGAATTATTTGTTAATAAATATATGCGATGGCGGGCACTGGTAGTCGAAAGCACCGTAGGCTAACAGATGGTTTCATTTCCTAATAGACCTCGGTTGACGTGAATTGCAGTATTTGCATTTGAAAATGAAGTTCAGACATGTTTTTGTTAGGTTAATGCTGTCTTTTGGTGTTTTCGACTATGTAGTTCCCACCATCGTTTCTGTATATTTGTTATTAGTAAATAATTCATAATCGGAATAATTCATGTTTCAAAGCTGCGGTCCCTGCGCGTTGTATGTATTGCCTCCATGACTATTGTGTGACAATAGATATGTTGGTTTAAACTGTAGAGGAATTATTATCGGGGTACGTACTTTGTTTCATGCATAAGTCGCGTTTTCCCGAAGCATTTTGCTAAGTCGATGGTGATTCAGTACCTACTTGACGCCGGTGTGACACGCCACCGATATTGGGGCTAGATATCTAATTGTTTGTGAGAAGAAATATTGTTTAAAGTACATGCATATTTTTTTGTGAACCCAGGAGGATGTTTTAAGCTTTTTGCTCCGATTACTTATGGGCACCGGGGATATTGGTACGTATTGTGCTTGGTGCCAGTGTTTCACAGTTCGTATGTAGAAATATTTTCAAGCTTGGACAAATTTATATATATAATCGGATTTGTTTATAGCCAACCATTTATTTAAATTTAGCACTCTGGGTCATAGACGTATTGTATTTAAACTGGATAGAAAAACAACGTTAGATGACACTAAGATCCAGGCTCGCAGGCGTAATAATCCAAGTTGAAACCCATGTCGTATAACTTTAAAGCCTCACCCATTTACTGGCCCAGTGGGGTTGTCCTGCAAACGATTGGATCATGCAAAGTATCTGATATCCCTAAGTTATATTCCCCAAAATTTTTTGCAATAAATTGTGATGAAAACTAGCGGAAAAGAGAAATGTAAAGGGTGTAATGAGAAATTTTTTTGGCTAGCCTCGCCCGAACGATCCAAGCCTCCACTCGAAGGCAGACGTATCCTGGCTATTCACCGCACCGTTTCTTCCTCCTCGTGATTACTGAATGAGCACGAGGAACGTAATTGCTCCTCGTGAGCCAATATTCGAGCATAATTATTTTTCTAATGTATTCAGCGTTGTGTTGTTGTATTACTTTAAGCGCTTTAATTATTTTTTGTGTATCGTTAAAACACATTCATTGATATATACATATATATGTGTATAATATTTTATTGTTGTGAAGGAAATTGTTCGATTTTTTCTAATATTACGACGTAGTCCCGTTTTCGTACAATGATCGTTGTGGTTCGCCGCTTTTTGTCGGCGGAGCTTCTTTTTATTAGTTTGCCGACGGCGGTTTTCGTCGTTGCGACTGATCTTGACCAAATGCTCGGTCTTTTACATAACATACTTACCAGAAATGCCGACTCGATCCGCCATCCTTCCCGAGTCTTGTTTGTAACGAATTATTGAAAAATTAATATTCATCAAATAAAATAAATTCACTTTATAAAATAAAATATAGGAAAGAGTTACAGCTTAACATGTATATATATGTGCTGCTTAAGTATCATCCACATAAGGTGTGATTACACGCCCACAGTTTAATCAAAATTACTAATCTCAAATGCTATGAATTTTTGCGGAGAATAGAACCATAGAAAGCATAAGAAAAGGTTTTTGAAAACTATAACGTGGAAATTTCGAAATATAGCAACTTTGATTTTAGCTTTACTCTAATCTTAATTATTAATAAGGATAGTGTCAGAAAATGTTGACAGAAAAAGTGGGGATTCAAACTGGGAATAAGCTATAATTATTAACACGGGTTTTGCCTCTTGAATAATACATTATATACTAGACTGAGGCGTATTACTACTATTTATTTGTGGATGGCGGTAGGATCAGAAGGCGAACGATAGACTGGATCTTGATTAGACTTCATAGTTAATACATTGGCTGGGTTGAGATATTGTGTGTTGTTGGGGTTTCTTCTTTTGTTCCGTCAGTCCTAAATTATTGTTTTATATTTTTGTAAATCTGATCAATAATTTTTTGTAGTTTAGAAATTATTTTCTTTCTTTTGTTATAATGTTATTATGTTTTTTATGATTGTGTGTGTGTATATATATACTTACTTAGAATTATGAAATAATTGCCGGTCGGGTAGCGGCGATGTTTTCGGTTCATAACGAAATTATAGGCGTTTGCAATAATCAAAGCTTTGTAGAGGCCTAAATGAAATGAAATAGGGCTTAAGTTAAAAAATATCCTAAAGCCAAAATGAAAAATATGTTCAGATCGTCTGTTTTTGCCGAGGACTCGGAAACTGCAAGTCCTTCTACAACTCCTGCTGTTTTCAAATTATTATTCTCTGGACACTTTTTTGTGTATTACTTAAAACAGGAACGTTTTGTAAGTATGAATTTTTATACCACGCTACGTTTTCAGGAATATACATGTTATGTAAGCAATTTGTATAGCACCATGAAAACGACAAGAGATGTGGTAAAAATTGGAACGGCTCAGTTATTTTCGTCAAGATCAAAGTTTAATGAAGCCGTAAAATTCATGCTGAGTATTCGCGATATATTAAGCCCAAGCTTACCATATGTGTATAAATCTGTATCTGTAGCTTAATATTACCACGGGGCTATCGTATGAAGTGCACCTTACTAAAGGCCAACTTGTTCACAACCATATAAAATGTACGGTCCGTGAAGCTACATATGAGCCGGGGTTTGGAGTTAAGAATCACTCTGGTTGAACATAGAAAGCTCTTAGCAGAACAACGTAGCCTATAACTACGTCATTTTACAATATCACCCGTTTAATCTCGATATACATAACATATTCTATGTGTCCACGGGGGAGGGGACAACCAGTCACCACTAGTTTTGGGCAACGGACGGTTTCGAAATCAAACGATTGGCGGTCGGACAACGCCCGGCCGATGGCTCAACCCAATGGGCGGCTGACTGCTAAGAAGCTTCTCTTACTACGATATGAATTTCATATTCATCAATGCTTTTTTTTAGCAGTTACTATTTATAGAATGAGCCAAATCTTTCGCCTAGACTGACCATAGCTAGGCTGTAATAAATTTAGTACTGGGTGTGAGGTCCACCTTAAGCATTGACGCATATTAGTTTAATACTAACATGTATATATGTTATATGCTAAAGTATGGCAAGATGATACCGGTCGGTACAAAATCTGTTCATCTTGGTTATATATACATCAAAAAGCTCCAAAATTCAAATTTTTATTCGCTTGCTAAACGTGTAAACCTAGTGACTGCCATTAACTGCTGACCAACGACTTTCGCTGCTGTCAACCGCAGAAAAAGTTTAACGGCCGGAAGTTGGTCGAGAAAATATTCTGCTCGTCTATTAAAAACCGGCTGACGCCTTTTATTGCCGTTGCCCACCTCGACCCACCAAGAGTCCAACCTCCTCCGAAATGGGAAAATAAATAACCTCATCGAGCTCAATCAGTTCTGTATCTTCAGAATTGATTAAATTCGGTCAGGGCGGAACTAAACCAAGACCCGAAAAATTTAGGGACAGTTGGGACAACTTTAAGTCACCCGCCTGCTCCAAAACCACCCATCTGTTCTCTTAGTCTGGCAAACTTTGAACTCGTACGATGTAATACATCTGCAGACCTACACACATCTGAGGGCCGTTTGCTCGAACTCTTTGATTCAACTTTGACCTAAATACCGAAACATCAACGCGGTAGAGTATTTAGTATTAAAGTACTTAAATATTGGGATAGGATACCCTCTTATCTGTTATCATTATCAGTCATCAAACGTCAAATAGCTTCGTAATAATGTCTCACCAACTTGACGCGCATAGGACGGTAAAGTACTTTCTCCCTCCGCGATTTTTAGTATTTTTATATGCTAGCATATGCTGGTTTATGTCCGATTATTAGTACTTGAGACAATTTAGCGCTGGTGTTTACGACGAAACTGACGTGTTTCTGCTCACTATACACCCACCCCATCACAGTAAAGTACAATTGTTTAATCAGGAATTTATTGTTTTATTTATCTAATAAATTTTCTATTCCACAATGTATCCACGGCTTAGTTATCAATAAAATTTCTATCTGCATAATTACAATAACTATAATGAATGACATGTGATATCACTGTTGCTGTAGTATTGTATATTATTATCTGTGTGATCTGTAAAATATATATTCTTTGTATTATTTTCTTTCCAAATTCGGGTTGAATGAAACTCTAATTTACAAAAATTATAGGGACAATACAAGGATAAGTCCTATTATTATGTCTCTGAATCAGATTCCTGGGATAGCTACGAGCCAAGTCATTTTGGAGCTTGTTGTTCGTCGGATCTTGTAAGACCATGTCGTAATGGGAAACCAAGGTTCATTTGTTTTGTGTGCCAAATTTTTAAAACAAATTTCTTGTGGCTTTCTAAATTTTGTCCGTTTCATTGCAGAAGTACGCATACGACTAGGACAGTGACCAAATAGTTAATTAAAACTGTTAGTGTTGGGTAAAAATCGCAACGGAGCAACTGGTTTTGTTTAGGCAAAATTGCTTCCTCGGTATTCTTTGTATTGTTGTTAATCATAGCTGTGGCAATTGTTTATTTTAATTTTCTGTGACGTGTTTACGAGTCATGTGCATCAAGATTACTATATTCTGAAATTTATACGTATATACGTGGTTATTACATCGGACAGTTTACTTGCTCGATATACGTACCTATTGTTAGAGTGATCAAATACAGTTGAGAATTTCGACATTTGCTATTGAGCGATATAAAAAAAGTTATATTGTTTTGGCTTCCTGCTACAGTAGCTGACTGGCTATAATTACAATGTACATGATCTTGTCTATTTTAGCCTCGTTTTAGGTATATATACAGAAAATTTTGACTAAAAATCTATTGTATATATGAGGCTACAACTTTGAATTTTGTCAGTTTTTTCCATAAGATAGTTCATATGTGGGCTACACAGAATCAGAAATGAATTCTCGAATGGTTGACAAAATGTTTCGTTACACTGGAAGTATTACCAACGGCGTACTAGATCAGTAACCCAAGCATGATCTAGTTCTATCTATACAATTATGATTGTTTTAATATCGGCATCGAGTCTGTTTCTTGTGTTAAGCACAGTATATTGCAGGCGCAACCTTAGGCAGTATTCAGTCATTCCAAAGAATTCATTCGGAGAATCGATCGCACACGGCGGAATCCATTTCAGCGTCAAAACGAGACGACTTATATATCAATCATCCAAGTTCTAAAACGACGACACTTTAAGTTAGATTCTATTCTATGTGTCAAGGAAATATTAGTGTCAGGTAATCAAAGATGACACACTTTAGCCGATCATGAAGCATAATAGTGATTGATACATCTAGACATGGTGTACGTAACATCATAAAAGCATGCAGGATATAAATTTCGAAGTTTACAAGGCACATAGGAGTAAGGGTTACCCTTACAAGTTTTGTCTTCTCTCACCCCCTCGACCACGCTCCCTACCTTAACCCTCCGACACCATGAAGTCCCTCAAGCGACCGACCTATAGTTAATATACATTATGGGTAAATATTTATATAACAATTTAGGCGTACAACGAGATTGGAATATCCTGCTTTTAAGTTTTTGCAAATACAAATCAAATCTTAATAGTGCTCTTACTTTGGCATCCCCGTAAAAAGCTTACACTTTTGAAATTGGCAGTTTGAATAATGCTTTAGCCGAAATGTTCAGTTTTCGCTATTGTTACGAAGTGCTTGCTTCGGGTTTTTGACCTTTCAATATTTTTTACGTGGTACATTTTCATGCTAAACATTTGACAAATCGTAAAAATTTAGGGTTGTGGTAAAAATAGGATTAATAAGATTAATTGCGGTGGAACAAAAAACTACTGAAAACGCTAAAAGGTATCGACGAATATTGAAGCCATAACCTATGGATAGGTAGGACAGCCCAGCGCGCTATGCCACTCCGCCACGTTTGTCCTCGGATCATTTGATTGACATGCAATTCCAATTTAAAATAGTTTCCGAAACACTATGAAGGCAAAATTTAAAATATTACCAACCCCTGCTCTTTTAACGTCTTAGTCGATTATATGTATACTTAAAATATATATTTAACTTATTCGTACGATAGGCCAAACATTGAAATCTTAACCTAGGTAATGGTTATTACCAAGAGTTAATGAAATTATAGCAAAATCTATTGTGAGTTTCAGTATATATATAATATACATTTATTCAAACAATAACAAACAAAAATTTGATACACTTTCTGAACGCAAAACTGGTTCAACCACTGAAAATAAATTCAATCGCTATTATGTATGCTCTGTGCCTGTGCCACTGCTATTGCAAGCGATGGCGTCTCTGGTGGTAATAACAAATAACTAAATAACATAATTTCATGACTATTTGGGTGCTACATTGTTATAAAAACATGACACAACGCTAAGCTTCAAAACTTGAATGCGCACTTTCGCAATATTTTGATTAAACAATTTTTCAACAAAGAAATTCGAAAAATAAGTCTCTTCTTCTCACGAATTATTCTGTGAAACCGTCATCACGCCTAGATAATTTAGACTAGAAATCTGCGGTCTAGTGTTCCAATATTGCAGATCAGAAGATGATCCAGTCAACAAAACAATAATTGCATGAGAACTGAATAAAAATTTTGTCCTCAAAATAGTTGATTTCAAAAATTATAACTCATCATTTCAATTCTTTCACTTGTAAACCTGGCGGTAGCGATTGTTTCAGTTTCTCAGCTTTGTCTTTATCTTGTATTACCAACGTATACAGAAATCGGCTACAACGCACCTGAAATACAATTATATCAAGTAGATTATAATAATAATATTATTATCATAGATTATATTATATCAAATTATATCAATCATATATATTGGTTAGACCTTATAGGTCTTATTGCCCGAACAAACCAATTTATACTGATGCCCAAAGTCACTGCCATATTTCTGTTGTACCGCTATTCCAAGCGCATATTTTGATATAACTCTTGTTATATATGCACATCTTACGTCAACAGTGTTCCTAATATGATAATAGCATGGGATATTATTTATTGGTTAATGCCCGAAAATCCAGTTTGTGTCAACTAAACCGCAATAGTTGAAGAAAGTAAATTTTTTTACAATTGTTTGTAAGATATTACGTTATTATAATAAGCTACTGCATGCAGTGAAACAGTTTGATGAATAATATAGATCCACTACCTTGTGGTTCGGTTTAAAATTTGCACTTCCGGTGATATTCATCTATATAACCGGGAAATTCCTCCAAATAAATAATATGAAATCGGAATACTGTCATGTAAATATCGATATTGAGGTCTTCAACAGTTTTGAAAGCCTATTATTCTTCAAATTTTCTCCTATGCGGGAATTTAGACCCTAAGCTATTTCAAGAGTCGAACCGAAACTGTCTCTATATGTATCTGGAAAAGCTTCAAATTCTATTCTCAAATATAACTTAACATGTATTGTGCAGTTAGAACAGTCGAAGCTCACCTTGGCTCTGATCTGAAAATATTAAAGGCAACAATAAATAAATAATTGTTGATTTGTAATTTCTCCAGCGACACCACAAACAATAACTAATAAGAGCCGTTAAATGTGTAAGATATTTATTCCCGACATTGAAATTTCATCCGAACATGAGTAATGTCCCTCTCATTATCTCGGAATACTCCAGCTTCCAAAGATGCCAATTTAAACTTCAATTAGACACCCCGTTTTTATTGTATATTAAAACGCAAACGCCAACCGACTGGTTATTTGATAATACATCAGCAATCAAGTTTCCTAGGCTCTTATATTTCAAAAATTATCATTATTACAATATATCTGAGGTAGTTTCGGTTAGACCCCACCCCCACCCGAAATTGGTTAACACTGAAATTACGGCGATTTGAATTTTAATACTATTCGAATATGGACTCAGATCGAAACTGACTTTCTGACAAGTTTTTTCGATTTATTTTAGCTTACCAATGGTCCCCTCTTGGTTATATACCCAAAATTTTGTACACATTTTTCGATAAAGTATAATTTCATATATCATTCGAACCACATTGACGAGCAAGTAGAAAGTACTAAA
Organism: Trileptium ribeirensis; assembly: GCA_030248225.1. Taxonomy (NCBI): domain Eukaryota; kingdom Metazoa; phylum Nematoda; class Enoplea; order Enoplida; family Thoracostomopsidae; genus Trileptium; species Trileptium ribeirensis. The sequence goes on from JASANE010021126.1 coordinate 25,359, forward strand.
ACAGACTCGGGTTTTAGTACTTTCTACAAGTTTTAGTACTTTCTACAAATCTTCATTTACACGAAATCCTAGGCCTAATGCTAAACCTAATTCATTGAACCGAATCAGCAAAGTTTCACCATCATTCGACTCAACTCGTCAATGCCGTTCAATATAAAAATTCTTACGTTTGTCGAGAAATTGTTTTTCAAAAATTTTAGGTACCAAGGGGGGGCATTGGTAACCCAAAAATTCAAAAAATGTTGTTGCCCTAAAATTGGATGAAGTGGATATTTCCTGATGCAGAGCAATGGTATCAAAAGTATTGCTGTATCTTCAAAATTACCCAATTTCAGCCTGCATACCATAACAGTAAAAATCCGGGTTACGTATCGCTTGAGCCTTGACCCCCCACACTTCCTGCCCATCTACTTTGGAAACCAATCATTTACATATTGCCTCCAATTAACTCCGAAACCAAACCGTATGACTAGTTTCTAGTTTGTACATGCAAACTTACCCATGACACATTAAGTTCCAGCTGCCAAAATAAATGGGAGAAAATGTTATTTTGAAGAAAATTTTGAAAAAAAACTGGCGACATTTTTGGCTTATTCAGAACGGAATTCTAGTACAAATTTTATGTACTTTGGACATACCGGAAACAAAAAAATTTCGAAGAGTCGGTGAAGCGGTGGGAGCCCAAAATTTTGCCAGGTGGCAAGACGCGGGGCACCTGCTCTAAACCATGGGGAACCAAAAAATGCCAGAGGGCCCCCCAATTTGGAAATCCAAGAACAGTATATGCATTACTTATATTTTATTTGCATTTTCTTTCGGAAACTTTTTGGGTACCAAGGGGGACCATTAAGAATCCAAAAATCGCAAAAAAATTTGTTATAAAAGTTGCTCCCTGATCTCAGTAGAATGATATTAAAATTATGGCTGTAACTTCAAAATTGACGAGTTTCATGCTGGGAGGCATACCTAAAAGAAGCCGTAATTGGCACAAGAACCAATTGGTTTAAAAAACGCCTAAACCCCGGCACCCGTTTACTGTGACTGATATTAATAAATAATAATATTTACATACCTTAAATTTAACATTATCAGCGTTTTTCTTGATCTTTACACTTTTCGCATCCTTCCGTCGCGCCTTCAATAGAAAATCTTTGATCTCGGTAATTTGCCTCGGCATCGTATCACAAGCAATTTAAAAAATCACTACCGTATCCTGAAGCTTAAAAGCAATAATTATATACATGCGGTTAAAAAGCTACAACAGACAAATTCAATAAGATATTGAATGAATTCAACGCGGCAATGTACCGAAATGCATTATAACTGTCAATTTTCGTGTCCTCAGAGCTAATATTCCAATAAAATGTGGTGGAATGTGGCGGAATTGATTGAACGCTTTGGTTGATCCATCAATACAATATCAGTATTCTTCCTCTCATACAGGTAACTATTGGTAACACGTAACGATCCACGTTACAGTGAAAGTCATACCGGGATCAACCAAATTTACAAGGCACCATCTAGCAATGTAGTTGACTTTGACCACGACATAGTTTGTACAGCTTTATCTTGCACGTTTTATGCAGCTATAAATTCCTGCTAGTGTTTGGCAATTCAGGCATACGTTATATTTTAGGAGCTTATTTACAATTGTGTATGATGTAGCCCAGATAGTTTTTAGATTATATATACTAACAGGGCGGCCTGTCTTTACTTTTAACTAAGCTCGTTACTGATCAAACTGAACGGTAGTGGGCATGCGTTACGTCTCTGGACGACTTGTGATCACAAACCAGTGTTCATTATAGTGCAGCGCGCTATGTAAGGCAGCACTACGTGACTGTATATATCTTTGCGGCAAGATAGCATAATTTATGATTCTTTTCCATAGTTGTGAATTTGATACAAAAATTACGTTTTTCTCGATAGTGCGCTAAATTGCACAGCGGTAGTTCGGAATAAACGAAACAAAATCTCTTAAAAAGCTCGCTTACGAAGTCGCCAGCAAGTCTCGAGTAAGCCATTAACCACATGCGTTGTTTGCCAGTACTGTAGCTCGCAGAAAAGTTCTTAAATGTGACTTGGCGCCCGTCCGACAGAGCGTACGTTGTCAAGATTGTCGTGACGCATGATTTGTTATTTGGTACTTTACGAGGTTCGTGAAAAACCGAGCAACACACCGTAAAAGAGCTGCATCCAAACGATCCTGATGTAATCCGCATGTTCGGCTAGTTTTTCAATTACATTAAATCTTTGCGATAAAGAGGCAAACATACTGTAACTGGAAATGCATTAGTGCGTTTACACTGGACACGCCTGACCACGGAGCTTATAACCTTACCTTATGTACAGACTATGAAACACTCTTCGCTAAAAAGTCCACAGAGACACTACCCTTTCGCACATTCAAGAGTGTTTTACCGCCTTTAGTCAATTTAAACAAACATTGTTGCAATACTAAAAATGACACAACCTGCATCTGCTGGACATTGACCCAACTGAGTGAAACACGACACCCGCGTTGCGTAAACTTTTAGCTGACATAAGAAATACGAATAAATTCCCAACTCAATCGCGGAAATGAGCAGCAAGTTGGAATCTATGCCCAACAGCACACAGAACGACTCAAGCAGGTCAAGTTGTTAAACACCGCGCACGGCAGAAGCGGGATCTTTCAGACGCGACCGCAGTATCCCGAAACATGCGCTATGTGCAGGAATTAAACCTGAATGATGACAAGGGCTAGTGCAGTGCGTAGTATCACATCTAAACAGTACACTACGCGAAGTATTCAAAGGGTGCACAGCGGATATAGCAAATTTAAGATTGTTTTAACCCCAAGCAAACAGAATACTGCAATAGAAATAAACCTGCAAGATTCAACTGGAATAACCCAACGGAGAAATGAACCAGATCTAATCAAACTCCAAGAAATAAACTGACACCTTACGGGGTCTGAATTTAAACTCAATACCATTTCACATTAAAAAGATTGCTGCGAAACGAAAAGATACTATAATCCTTGTTTTTGAGGGATATTAATGTTTCAACCCCATGATAGTTGCTCTATAGTAATGTATTTCCATGTCACCATAAATAAAACAACAGATTATACAAATTTATTTCAAATCAACTTAAATATTACACAACATATTTTTCCTAAACAAGTATTTGACGCGCCTTGCACCAGATAACTGAGCTCATAAAGCCCAGAAACGATGTTTCACGTTCGTTGCACCATATGATATTAAGAGCAAATGCCCCATTTCAAAGCTTTCATTGTTCCATGTTAGCAAACGAGGCCTACCACCATTCGAAGGCAAAATTTGGTTCGAGCTGCTGTGTGTAAAATCATAAAGATATCAAAAACATTTTCGAAAACTTTTGGCGCTGGGCCGCTGCAACACATCTTGTCAAAACAGCCGTGTACGGAATATTTAAATTAGATACAGGAAAAGTGACATGAGCTGTATAGTAATATATACAGCTAATGACGACTGTGTTTAAAATAGTTTAATCGTTATATATAGGATTACTGCTCTCAAGTTCAATGTTGTGTAAAGGTTAGGAAATCGCAGATAGATTCTTCTGCAACCTTACAGCGAGCGTTATATGAATAGTTATAATTTCTACGCGCCGATATACTATAAGCCTCGTTGAAGCTGCTCTACGGAATTGCAAAATGTTTCAGATCAGTTTAATATTCAAGGCAGACGGGATATTCAAAGCGACGGCGACCTGAAATATGAATGGAAATAAAAAGCAGGAGTATATTTATGACAATCGTAATAGAATTGACTATTAAGTTTTAATGTTTTAGTAAAGTTTAATGCCGTGAAAAATTTTCAAATTTTAATCAAATCGCTATTATTGAAAAACTGTATAATTATATTTTATGATTTATCTCGGTCGGCGAATTCCTAACAACGTAAAAATCTTACTTTAGTAATTGAAAAAATAAAATGGCAAAACAAAAGCAAAGACAGAATTTAGAGATGTTAACGGCTAGCTATGTAATAATATTACCGCCACAAAATATAATTCAGAAAACAATAAAAATAGCATAGGATCGTCCATAACGCACCTTCAGCTTAGGCATAGCCAAAAATGGTAAATAAATTTAACACACAATTTTAAATTTTTTCTTCAATATGAAGACTATGCTATATGTGAACGCTGCATGACGTTATAACCTGTTTGGAGAAGCTAAGGCAAACTAAGTATTCTAAGAAAAATATTGCAAAAAAACCATACTATTTTGCAAACGCATTATATTATACATATAATCCTGCGCACGACATCACTTTTAGAAAGCGACCAGTTGTAGTACGTAGTCAGCGGTGGTTAAATCAATGTTTGATTGAATCTTAAACACAATTTTACTGATTTACGTGGGTAAAGGTCTCTAGAGCCTTAAATTATTGAGCTACAGAATGAATCCGATTAGGCTGAATGAAATAGATGCCGGTATTGAAGAAATATTCTGTTGCCAAGACCTCATTTGACGTGATCAAACCACATCAGTGCCCTTTTATGAGAAAATGAATTCGATTCAGTTTTCTCTTCAGCTATATTGTACGTTCATCGAAAATCCTCAGACTGTCAGTCTCAGATTTTACCTCGCAAAGTAAAAATTCTTACTTGACACCTAAAATTCAACTAGTATCATTGGAAGTGTCTATCTTTCTTATCACCTCCATGCTCTATTTTTGGTCAAAAACTCAAGTTCTCAAAAAAGCCAAAATAAATATCCATACCGACTTCCTTTCTTCGACTTCTTGTGTTTCCTCTTTGTACTGTGTCCCAGTTCGGCAGAAGAAGTATGCTGCTGTTGCACAAACGATGATGAAACCGCAACAACAGTGGACATTATCCGTCCCCGCTGTTCAGCTGGAGCTGAGATGTGGGACGATTTTGTAGTACCGCGAGACTCCGAAGAGGTTGATGAGTGCGACCGTGATCTGTGCGATACTTTCTTGGAATGTTTTGACGAGGAACTGCCCTTTTTCGATTTTTTCTTTTTGCTACTACTACTTTTAGACGATGGACTCTTTTTCCGCTTTTTCGACCGATGTTTGCTTTCTTTGTCACTCCGATGATGCGTCTTAGAATCAGTTTCATTGGAAGCGCTATGTTCAACGTTCTTGTCCGATGCCGCTGGGCTAGGACCTTTTGAAGAGCCTTGTTTGCGTTTTTCATCTATTGCTTCTGCGTTATTTGTTTCCCCGCTGCCGCCCAGTTCGTCTTCAGAAGCAAATACGTCTGTTGTACGGTCTGCGCTACTTTGGCGAGACTTGTCTTCACGTGTAACTTTTGCTGATGACGTGATTGGTTGGGATGCACCGTGATCACTGGATGATGACGAATGATCAGCAGATGAATCAACCACCGTTTTGGCTGCCCCTGCGTCAACAGTTTCATCATTCTGATATATTCGTTCGGTGTCAAGTTGCACATGCTGTGGGTTACTCTTCGCTTCAATGGCTGATATTTCATTACTAGATTCTGCTTTGCTACTATCATTGTCAACCACCTTATCAGTATTAGCATTGCCAGTATATTTCTCAATCCCGCAGTGTACGTTACTATCGGCTGAGTCCACTAGTGGAATAGACGAACATCCACTTGAAGTTGCGATATTAGCCGCAGAATTATGAGCAATTTTGGCACCGTTATGCTCAGTGATTGTTGCCTGAGAGTCGTCTGGTACGCACGAAGACACACCAGCATCAATTACCATTGGGACCACCTCGTTATTATCTCCTGAACAACACAAATACAACTTTTATCATGAAATACGACACACTGACTGCTTGAGGTCAAAAAGTTAGACTTTAAAAATTTCGTACTGACTCACAGCCACGGTAAAATATTTCACTCAGGAAAGGCCGTGTACATTACACATGGGGAAGATTCTTGCCAGTGGAATAATAACCAAAATAGAGTATTCAAATCAATCCACGTTAGCTTTAAAAGTTTAGCTCACGAAAAAATAACATTATTTTGTTGAATGCACTCGGACACCAGGAATATTACTGTTCGTGATTACGCTACGAAAAACAATAATTTCAGTGTTCCAAACAAAAATCAAAGCAAATCGTCTGGTAACAGAATAAAAAAACAACTATTGTTGGGAACTCTTCGTGAAAGATTTGATAATAATTTCTGTCCGTACCAGTATGTGTTTTAGTCCCAGTCAGAAATGAATGTCCGGTTTCGAACGGGTAGACTTCATGCGGGCACCGAATACACCTCAGACAAAAAAATAGTTTAGAACGCATTTCGAACAACGTTTTGGTTTTACACAATCATTTTAAAACGTTAGAACATCAAAATCTGCTTTAATCTACAAACAAAAAAGAAAGAAAAAACTTAAATTACCGTCCAGTGTAGTCCTATTATCATTTCAATATAAGTGCGTTTGAGTAAGGAATTGGCATGGGAAGACAGCTCGAAACAGCGGGTATCCCAACCCGTGTTGCGCTCATGTTCTGTTCGAAAAAAACCTGGGTGCAATCCCAACTGTGCAAAAAATACACTTAGCAAACCCGGGAATTTTGCGATATGTACCGTCGAAGATAATTAAAATATTATGCCATTCCGATTATTACTTGTAACTCGCAAGCGAGGGTGAAACGGCCGGAGTTCTATTTTTATGTTATTTTCTTTAATCGCCTGTAACAAACCGTGTTTTATGTACATACCACCCTAAAATCTGAATCCATTGAAAATCCTAAAACCTAGTCGACCTAAACCTATCGAAAATATCTTGCAACGCATCAAGTATTATTCAGAATACCGAAAAATCTCTATATATAGACCAATTTTGATGCCATGTACCAAACTACTGAAGATCGATTATTTTCTGGAAATCGTGTTCATTATGAAAACCGATAAGCAATCTATCGTATCAATTAAACTTACCGGAAACCCTATACATAAAATTAATATTCTTGATTATCTGTACGCCATACCTAAACAAACAGCTGAAGACAGACTATATTTTGGAAATCGAGTTCATTGACCCTAAACCCTTCGAAAACTCATGAAACGGCAAGAAATATGCACGCTGGAGTGTAGATAGCCTAATCATTGTATTCAGCCTTCCGAAATACCTATATAGATCAATTCTGACGCCCTGCACGGAATGCATAATCGGACAAATGAAAACGCAAAGTTGTACATATCGATAAGCTGATTGTTGGTCTCGATTTTTTTGATGCGAAATCTGTGCCGCTATATATGGGCTGATACCCATACGGCCAGATTTGGCAAAGAACAGCTGAAAACGTGTTGCTTGCCATTTTTGAAAAGGAATATGGAGTCGGAGCTGTTTGCATTCAACTAAAGGGCACATCGTCATCACTGTTGCCATCGGAAAAAAACTTGTCGAAACCCGTCCATCCGAAAATGAATTATGAAAGGCAGCGACAGGCACTAGCACCCTCAGTGGAAACTCCGCTTCAATTATATTCCAATTGTTTAAACAAACCCGTTTTGAACCTAAATTGTTTGCAGTCGAACAACAAATTCAAATCCTGTTTAAAGACGCTTAGGTTAGTAATCGTTAGAAGCAACTGTCAAAACTACAAAACTTAGACCGAAAATAAATGCGTACCATTTCACGATATGTGCATGCTTTAACTTCAAATGCGTTCGTAGAAAATTAACAGTTGTTAACAATAAGTTATTATAATAGTAAAACTTACGATTATGGTCGCCATTCACATTTTCGTCGTTAATATTATCAGTTTCGTCGTCTTCGTCATCATCATCACCGTAGTCGTCAAACAACGAAGCAGTGCACAACTTCGCCGCATTGTCGAGTTTCGCCCTCTTCATCGAGTTTCCCAATCCGCTGCCACCGGCGTTTCCCCTTGACGATCCAGATTTTCGTTTGGCAACACCATTCTTACGACCATGGTAGTCACTGTCTAACTCAGCATTATCAGCTGACGACTTCATCAGACTCAAAAATAGTGCAGCCTTCTTTTTTCGAGCGTTTTGAACAGCGGTCCGCAACGGATCGTCTGGGTTACTATAATATGTTTTCGAAGGACTCTCGCCAAAAGATGGTGCAGAAGCAGACGATCGTAAACCTTGTTGTTGAACTGAAGTACCACGGTTGCTGCTGCCGAGGCCAAATTCTAAATTTTCTTCGACCAAATGTCTTGATATTATGTCGTCGTCATCATTTTCATCGTCACGAGCTAAGTCAGCTTCATGCTGAGCGTGCTTAGGGTGTTGTCGCGGGCGAATAAGCTCACTATCGGGACTACTTTTAACAACAGCAGCAATAGCTGATGACAATGTAGACGGATCCGGGGGTTTATCTCTTCGCTTTAGCTTTATCGGTCCAGTACGACGAGGCTCCTCTTCGGAACTTGGCGTCCGGGGTTTTGTTGTTTCCCGCAGCTGATGGCGATTACGGTCACCGCAGCTAGAGATTTCCATCGAAGAAGTTTGGTCGACAAAAGTTCCGGGCAGTTCCGCTTTTAAACTCAAACGATTTCTGAAAAGCAATTTGTATTTTAAAAGTATTAGCATTGAATTAATATTGTATCCTGCCCGTTTAACTTAATGCACAAAGGCCGTTCGATTTTATTTACGCTTACGGATACAATCCGAATTAAGTGCTCAAAAATCGAACAGACAGAAGATCGAACAGAAGTACCGGCAGTTCCGCTTTTAAACTCAGCCGATTTCTGAAAAGCAATTTGTATTTTAAAAGTATAAGCATTGAATTAATATTGTATCCTGCCCGTTTAACTTAATGCACAAAGGCCGTTCGATTTTATTTACGCTTACGGATACAATCCGAATTAAGTGCTCAAAAATCGAACAGACAGAAGATCGAACAGAAGTTCCGGGCAGTTCCGCTTTTAAACTCAAACGATTTCTGAAAAGCAATTTGTATTTTAAAAGTATTAGCATTGAATTAATATTGTATCCTGCCCGTTTAACTTAATGCACAAAGGCCGTTCGATTTTATTTGCACTTACGGATACAATCCGAATTAAGTGCTCAAAAATCGAACAGACAGAAGATCGAACAGAAGTTCCGGGCAGTTCCGCTTTTAAACTCAGCCGATTTCTGAAAAGCAATTTTTATTTTAAAAGTATAAGCATTGAATTAATATTGTATCCTGCCCGTTTAACTTAATGCACAAAGGCCGTTCGATTTTATTTGCCTTACGGATACAATCCGAATTAAGTGCTCAAAAATCGAACAGACAGAAGATCGAACAGAAGTACCGGCAGTTCCGCTTTTAAACTCAGCCGATTTCTGAAAAGCAATTTGTATTTTAAAAGTATAAGCATTGAATTAATATTGTATCCTGCCCGTTTAACTTAATGCACAAAGGCCGTTCGATTTTATTTACGCTTACGGATACAATCCGAATTAAGTGCTCAAAAATCGAACAAGGTTTCTTTTTATCACATCTCTGGAGAGTACGCTGTTTACTGACCACAAATTGGTCACAAGAAGTATAACATAATAGCATAACAGGCCTACTGCTTATTCTTCTCTTAACAGAAAAGCTAATAGGCATTTAGCAAGAAAGGATGGCGATATCGAGTTAATATCGATTTGCTAAGTATAACATATGTAAAATTTTGCATAGTTCAAAATTTTCACAATCATACAGTAAAAGCGAAATCAAAAGAAAGAAGTTTGTCCAAAATCGCACAAAAACCCAGAGTCATTTTATAAGAAAAAGCACATTTTGGCTATCTGTAAATGAACAAACATACTTCGACTCTGGGTTAAGCGATAATTGGCTCGATTTATTCTTGTCTGTTCTATTATCTTTCGTATTTTCCAGCTTTGTTAAATGCATTAAGCGCTCTGCTGCGTCGAGCATAAACGCTCGTAGCTGATCGGCTTCGCCTGAAACAATAAATAAATACTGACACTGAGCAAGCTTAGCGAGTATAGCTTATCAGTCAAAGACCGAGAGGAAAAACTGTTTTCTATCATATTTGTTTGATGCATAATTAAACTTTGGAAGGAGCTTTTTTACAAGCTGTCCGTTTAGTTAGAAATGACCTTTCCTTGGTGCCTTTAAGAACAACGAGAAACAAACCAACAATGGTTTCCTTTGTCGTTCTTCTTCAGTTCTTTGTTGACAAAGCTAGGGCAGCTCAAATTATAGCCCCGCAATGCTCACCTAACATAAACTAGTAATACACGCGCTCTGTTTTGCTTCACTCCGAAAAATTATTAGTGAAATTAAAATGCCTCTGTAATAAGTGGGTGTGACCATCTCCGTTTCAACAACTTTTAGGCCCCTGTGGGCTCCAAGTGTTGACTGGAACCCAAGTGACGTCCTCGCATTGGTTATTTTCGCACGTATGCTACTCAATTTACCGTCCCCAGAGGAATGGGACAATAAGTTACATGGCCGGCGTTCCGAACGACCGAGCGATCTATAGTCAAGCTCTGCCGATTGAGCTACTGGGCATTTGCCACGAACGACTAGTGGAAGTAAAATAATGCTGCTGGATCGGAACTATTATTTCAACGAGAATACAATATGGTGAGACCTAACGCAGCATTGGCATTCATATGTCGCGTTAATTTTAGTGTTATAATTTGAATTTTTGTATCGGCTCGAAATTTTAACTTCTATGAATTCTTAAGCTTTTGTTTTGTTAAGTGTTTGCGCTCCAGCTCATCCACACGGTCTTTGGTTTTTCAGTTCGTATCACAGAACAAATCGGTGGCAAATCCGCTAGGGAATGTTGGCAAAACCTTGTGTAATTGTTCCATGAAACATAAAGAAACATGCCGGCGTGTAAATGTAATAACAATATCTTTGCGCCATATACAATCGTAACATTTCCAGGGTATATCATACCTTATGTGTTCCCATATTCAAATTGCCAAATCTTCTATATGATCTGGCTCCATTATGTCGTGTATTTTAGGTTTACTAATTGAAACGAGCGAAGCGAGTTTCCCCAAATAGGTTGCTAGCGTGCGAATAGGGGAAAATTTCTTTTTCTTGTTTGTCTGTGACTTTCATAGCTCGACACTGGATCGATGGATTTTCACAAACTTTTTTAAATGAACCGTTATGGTCTCTATATGATTCTTTTGTAGGTTTGATGTGCATTCCGGGTTGGGTTTCGGGTAAGAAACGGGTCAGAAGGGTCAAAATTTAACTTTTTTGAAATTTCGGTTTTGGAGTTGCGTATATATGGGTCTATAACTCGAAAAATAGAAGGTACAGCGAAAAACGGAGGGCACTTTCCGTGTTCGCCTCAACGAGAGCTACAACTTTGTCTCTTACGTTACTTTTGTGGGACTTCAATCTAACCCAGAAAAATGGGTTAAAGGTCATTGGACCACCTGTAGTGTGAACTGCAAAATTCGAGATTTGGTTAATTTTGCCAGATCTCCGTGAAAAGACATGTCCCTAGGTTTTCGACTACGCTGAAAACGATGGCAGGAATGTTTTTGATGTATTGTCAATATTTTCCATGATTAATGATGGTCGAGTTTGAGGACCAGACCCTAACATTTGAACCCAAAAATTCGAGATTTGGGAAATGTTGCCAAGCTTTGAAGCCAAACATTTGAGACTTGGTAAAGTTCGCCTGATCATCCTGAAGAGACGGGTTGCTTTGGTTTTATTTTTTGGCTACTTGTTTGTTGTGGTGGTTGACTCTTTGTTGTTTTATTGCTAATTAGAACGCGTTACAAGAATCGCATGTGCTGCGCTCGCAGAAAAAGGTTAGTCTTTGATTATTATTTTGTATGAACATAAGGAACGACTGGGTCTGTAAAGTGTGAGGTCACGCTCGCTCGTTTCCCCTCGCTTGCGAGTTACTAGTAATATTTACTTATCGATCAATATGTCGGTTTTTGGACACGGGGACAAGGCAAATTGGCCGGTTTTTATGTATCCCATCGAATGGGACTTACCAGTTGCTTCTAATGTGTTGCCAACGACTTTTTTTACTCATTATCGTTTTTTTGCACATAGGGCTAATTAGTGCATTAGCGTTTTTTTTATTTTATTTTCTTTTATGTTGATTTAATCGAGTGACATTGAATACAGCATTAATCTTACAGTGGCTAGAATACACCCCCGAACACCGCGCGAGATCTCGAATAGTTTCTTGACTTAGTTTTTTTTCTTCTTATCACTCTTCTCTTGTTTATTCAAGCGGAGACGATTTTTTTTTTTTTTTTTTTTTTTTTTTTTTTTTTTTTTTTTTTTTTTTTTTTTGGAGATTTCTTTTTGAGTGAATTTCAGGCATGTCCTGAAGTTTTGTCATAGCAGTGGAGAATGCTGGCTTTGCCGTTGACCACAGCCAACTGCGATAGGCATGACCGTCATATCTGATGTTAAAATCCATATCATCTCTAGCAGCAGCTAACTGATTTTGTCGAAGCTAAAATACAATCCGATGTAATATGCAATCCAATTTAAATAGTCGAAACATTTCCACATTTCAGCCCAATTTATACAATCAATTTCCAGGCACTCGATTATCACATAAACACAGTAACGACGCACTAGCCATGTGACGATAATGAGTAGTCAACACATTAGAAGCAACTGTGTAGTCATTCAAGTCAATCATTGACTGGAATACAGATAGATATAGGAAACCTGCCATAATTTGCCTTTCCGTGCTAGAGTTTTTTGCCGGGTTCGACCGATACTATACTAGTAACTCGCAAGCGAGGGGAAACGAGCGAGCGTGACCTCACACTTTACAGACCCAGTCGTTCCTTATGTTCATACAAAATGATAATCAAAGACTAACCTCTTTCTGCGAGCGCAGCACATGCGATTCTTGTAACGCGTTCTAATTAGCAATACGACGAACCAAAAAAAACAAGTTAGTAAGAAGGTATCCAACCTATCTTTCAACATAACAACAAGGAGAGGAGGGATCCAACCTCATCCACAAGCGTAAGTAGGTATCCAACCACCACAATAAGCGAAATCCAAGAGCGAATAGGAAACCAAATTTGCCAAAGAACCGGAAAAAGGGCGGAAACAAAAGCAACCCGTCTCTTCAGGATGATCAGGCGAACTTAACCAAGTCTCGAATGTTTGGCTTCAAAGCTTGGCAACATTTCCCAAATCTCGAATTTTTGGGTTCAAATGTTAGGGTCTGGTCCTCAAACTCGACCATCATTAATCATGGAAAATATTGACAATACATCAAAAACATTCCTGCCATCGTTTTCAGCGTAGTCGAAAACCTAGGGACCTGTCTTTTCACGGAGATCTGGCAAAATTAACCAAATCTCGAATTTTGCAGTTCACACTACAGATGGTCCAATGACCTTTAACCCATTTTTCTGGGTTAGATTGAAGTCCCACAAAAATAACGTAAGACAAAGTTGTAGCTCTCATTGAGGCGAACACGGAGGTGCCCTACGTTTTTCGCTCTGCCTTCTGTTTTTTTGAGTTATAGACCGATATATACGCAACTCCAAAACCGAAATTTCAAAAAAAGTTAAATTTTGACCCTTCTGACCCGTTTCTTACCCGAAACCCAACCCGGAATGCACATCAAACCTACAAAAGAATCATATAGAGACCATAACGGTTCATTTAAAAAAGTTTGTGAAAATCCATCGATCCAGTGTCGAGCTATGAAAGTCACAGACAAACAAAAAAAAAAGAAATTTTCCCCCTATTTTCGCACGCTAGCAACCTATTTGGGAAAACCGCTTCGCTCGTTTCAATTAGTAAGACCACGACATAATGGAGCCAGATCATATAGAAGATTTGGCAATTTGAATATGGGAACACATAAGGTATGATATACCCTGGAAATGTTACGATTGTATATGGCGCAAAGATATTGTTATTACATTTACACGCCGGCATGTTTCTTTATGTTTCATGGAACAATTACACAAGGTTTTGCCAACATTCCCTAGCGGATTTGCCACCGATTTCGTTTTGTGATACCACCCAAAACCAAAGACCGTGTGGATGAGCTGGAGCGCAAACACTTAACAAAACAAAAGCTTAAGAATTCATAGAAGTTAAAATTTCGAGCCTATACAAAATTCAAATTATAACACACTAAAGTTAGAACGCGACAATCGGTAATGCCAATGCTGCGTTAGGTCTCACCCATATTGTATCTCGTTGAAATAATAGTTCCGATCCAGCAGCATTATTTTACTTCCACTAGTTGTTCGTGGCAAATGCCCAGTAGCTCAATCGGCAGAGCTTGACTATAGATCGCTCGGTCGTTCGGAACGCCGGCCATGTAACTTATTGTCCCATTCCTCTGGGGACGGTAAATTGAGTAGCATACGTGCGAAAATAACCTAATGCGAGGACGTCACTTGGGTTCCAGTTAACACTCTGGAGCCCACAGGGGCCTAAAAGTTGTTGAAACGGAGATGGTCACACCCACTTATTACAGAGGCATTTTAATTTCACTAGTAATTTGGGCAGCCAAAGGAAACAGAGCGCGTGTATTACTAGTTTATGTTAGGTGAGCATTGCGGGGCTATAATTTGAGCTGCCCTAGCTTAGTCCCTTCAAATTTTCAAAAAGCCAATAATACACCAGCAATACATTGAAGACGATTTTCAGAAATCAAACCATAAAGCCATTTTTCTTATACAAAAACCCAAAAATCTGTTCACCCATTCTAGCCTTCTACGTGCAACCGAATAGAAAAAATATTAAAACTAGACAATCAGTATGACCAAATTGACAATTTTAAGGCTGCGCACTTGCCAACAGAGTTCATAACATACCCAACGATGACATAAAACAATTAATCCAACGAGTTTAACGAGACAAATAACCTTGTTAGCCCCTTATTCACTACCTATAAATAAGCAATTCATTCCCTTAAATCTGAAATTTTGCCTATGATGCAGCCCGACTAAGCGACAGTGCCTCTAATTTTATGACATTTCTGTCAAAATCCAGTGCCCCCAGGTTCGATACTAAGGACAGGCCTGCAGGTCCACATCCACTGTCACAATTTACAGCGAATAGAGAAGCCCGGTAAATCGTGTGAAATTGCTTTACATTGAAAGAGTTTCATGCAAAATAACCTACAAAACCTTCCGATGGATAAAATATAAGCTTATTACATATAATAAATGTAATATATCACCTCTTCCAGAATGCTGCGTCTTGCATTCAGCGGCAATACCGATAATATAACGTAATCCAACAGCCGTTCCGCTAAGGCTCGAGAACAACTATCTCCTACAAGAATGTTTATTCATTTGTTTATTGACAACTGTGTTAAATATAATTTTTTGGCCAAAATTAACAATAAATTATAACAGCAAATAAATCCAAAAAACAAACAACATTCTTACTTTATCCAGACATAAAAACAACATTTGTAGTGATGCCCTCCTATTCCTCTATTACGACCAAACCTGTGAGAAGTCACTCTTCGACAAAACATGTAACACTCTAAAATTACAAGTCTTAGCTTCACATAAAGTTTGAGGTTGGTAGCAATGAAGCAGCAAAATAGAGTCTGGGCTCTCCAAATTGGGGGGTGTGGAGGGCCTGGCATTTTTCGGTACCCCCGGTTTAGAACAGGTGCCCCCGGTTCGTGTCCTGGCAAAATTTTGGGCTGCCCCGGTTCATCGCCTTTTGGAAAATTGTGTTGTTTCCAATCGGTCCAAAGTACAAAAAAATTGATCAAAATTTGTACTAAAAGTCCGTTCTGAAGTCAAAAATTTCTCAATTTTTATCAAAATTTGCTTCAGAATCGCTTGTTATCTCCATCAAAAGCATTTTGGTGGTGTTTCTGACACGATTTTTTACTGTTTTTCTCTTGGCAAAATGCCCCCTGGCAAAATCGGGCGACCCCCCCCGGTTCAGAACCAGGGCCTCCCTGGCAAAATTTTCAGCGAATAGAGAGCCCAGAGAGCTCTGGTATAATAAAAAGAACGGCATCATGCAATTTTAGGTGTAATAATAGAATTGTATCTGTGCGCCATAGCATTTTACTACGTTCTCGTACAAACGAGAAATACGTACAAATATTGCCTAACAGCATCGAAGGCAAAACAATTCATGAGTCAAAAACTTGTTTAAAGCTGCAGAAGAAATTATGTGTGCAAACTTTACCAAAATTCCACGATGCTATAAATTTGAAACATGATTTGATTATGCAAGTCAAACTTATAGCAAAACTAGGATTATTTCATATTCAAAATGAATTTACGAAAGTAAACAAAAGCTAATATACTGGCCTCTCCACTGAAGGGACGTTGTAGCAGACTTCTTCAAACTGTGCGTCCGGTTTACGAATCCCCCGAATCGACCTCTTTATGAATTTTAAATCGGGGGCGTGCCGACTGATGTCATCACTCCGCGAAGATGCGTGGAGAAACCAGTTGGAGGAAAGCAGGATTTTGGAGGTTCCCCATCTACTTCGAGGTGACATTAAAAATTAACCGGCTTATAGCAAAGTTTAATATTATTGCTTTCATATAGACCATGACAAAATGTGAAATAAAATAAATCAATCCCTACTGAAATACGCATTTTTAGTTGCAGAAATATGCAACAAAAAGAACTAGATGTTGTAAAGGCATATAATATATATAATTATAATGCTATCATAAGGCATCCAAGTAGCCTGGATGGCACGGGTTTCTCGCCTTGGTAATATGTGGGAAATCCCACATGTTTTGTTGCAACGAAGACCCCAGGTGTTATTCTAATGCTGCGGGGAGGCCAGATATTTAGTGAAAACAATTTTACTGAGGCGAAAAAAGTCTAAGTTTGTTTTAAAGCATATATATATATATAATTACTTAGAATTATCACATCTAGTATTTAATTACTGACCAAAAAGTGCTGAGGCAAAAGTACAAATGTACAACAAACCTCCATGCCCATCGTACACACCGTAAAATTGACCAGTAGAATCAGCAGGATGCGCAGCAAACGCCGCGGAAGAATGATCCTCACATGGCTGGTTAGCTGCTAATTGATTGAAGTCAACACTGGATACTGCATCTACAAACAGTGTAAAAAATTGCTGATCAACAAGGACGATCCGTATTACAGAAATTAAATGCGATACCAGTGTTAAATAGATAGGAACTTAAATTAGGAACTGTATATATCTGTCAACCAGTCTTCTCAGGCCAGGTCAGAGAAAGACCCATTGCAGAGTCCCCATTTCTAGGCTAGTTTATTCCAGCCTATCAAATGCATCTGGTTAATATCTTAATATCCAAGCCATGGTTTTTTTCCAAAACAACTCCTGGGTCCAGCAAATTTCTTAACCTTAACCGCTGAGTCCAGACTTATATATAATATTTGGCTCTAGAATTTCACGAATTTTACACAATCAAGAAACGTAATTACGAAAGCAATTTAACATTATTACATAATTACAAGTAAATAAATTATTCTCTGCCTGTTCAAAGCCAGGATATAGGTTGAAGGCCATCCATGAAACCAGCAGCAAGCAACTATATACACATATAAGCACGAACGGCTGAAAGGCTGGATTTTGTAATACAATTTATTAGCAAACCCTGTCTCCGAACCCGAAACTCCCTGGGTCCAGCAAAAAATATTTGGGTCCAGATCCACCTGTGGACCAAAAAAAGACTTTATCCAAGCTTAGTGCCTCTTATTTTGAAATTATTTGTTTCCTTAAAATATTGCGGAGATGTTCGCAGAATTTGCAAAGCAAAATCTTATATTCTGGGGTATCAGACGCTGCAAGGCAGTACTCACAAGTCTCATCCGAGACAATATCCAATATTCTAAGACGTCGGCTAAGTGACAATATTGTGTATTGCCGCAACTACTTTCCGACGCATTATTTTATTAAGCTATCACAGACATTTGCTGACTTTATTCGGACTTGGTAAGAAGATTTTTGTCTGACAACAACTATCCCCTTCCACCATATTGACGTTTAACAACAGCTTTGCAAAAAATTTTCGATCACTTTCATACAAATCCTCTTCGAAACCGCACGTGCAGGTTATTGCCAAACAAAGGCGTTAGACTAGCTCTCTGGCTAAAATATGTAAACTAGTTTCCAGGGTATCCTCAGTGGAGTGGGTTCCATGCCAAAACTACTTCATTGTTTCTCGATATATGATCCAGTGTGTTCCTACAGATAATAACGCTAGGTAAGCTGCTACTATGTGCTCGTAAACTGTTTAATAGAGTTTGACTATCAATGGCAATGACAATACGTTTACTTTTAACTACACGGCCTGTCAGATAAGAAACACATTCCAAAATTCTCTAAATTCTGTTTGAAACACCGCTGCATATTATGCCATCGGCATAGTCATACTGATTTCATTTTCAATATATATACATCCCATCCACAGTTACCTGTGAGATTGATTATCTTAGCGCCACCTGTATAGCATACTACGTCTGACCAACTGTTGTGCACAGAGATAGCATTAATAAACTTATCCTGATTGTCTATATCTATAGACCAAACTGGATAGTCCATAAAGGTATCTGCGAATAGTCCCAAGGGATGTAAGTTCAGTTATCCTTTACGTAGCTGTCGTAATCTTTCCATACCCTGTAAAACAACCATCCAACATTTCTAGGGTTTTCAAGTCTATGGAATTCATCTAACACTACTTTTAGACCAGAAGTTATGCGGCCAAACTGCAATAAAATCTCCATTGGAACTGTAGGTGTAGATCGCACAGCTCTTGTAATAGAAAAGCCAAGCAAGGTACATTCGCAGGTCTACTATTAATGATGGTAATTTTCTTTACATGGCGCCATACCAACGCCCTATAAAGGAGTGACGGTAGGACTACTGACCTACCTATATAGAAATAAAAAGTATTTAGATCTTTAGTCCCAATTTCTACCAGCTATACGTCTACAGACCATTAAATTTCTTGTTGCTTTCGTACAAGCTTGTTCTATACGCTTTCTCCAATTTTGTTTCCTATCCAGATTGGTCACATTCAATATGGCAGACTGCAATGTGCCAGCATACAGATCCATCTCCGCGCATGAGCATTTGCAGAGGGACAGTCCTTCTAGATTTGCTTGAAGGTTTCTTCGATAATCTATCTTCCTTGTTTTTTAAATACTTTATGATCTATTGTTCTTTAATCCCTAAACCATTGATGTTAACATAATGTTTATTGCTTCCCTATTCATTGATGTCACAAAAGTTGGTTCGCTGCCAACATTACATGTGTTCCTATCGGTTATGGCAATTAGATCCAACAGTGCTCGACCTCTGTTAAAGACCCAAAACTGCATGGTGATGGTTTCAGTCACAAGCTATAAAAGCTTTCAGTTTTTGGTTATCTCAAGCTCCCTTACAATTTATATATCACCACCTAGAAGCACAATATCACCATCGTGTGGTAGGTACAGTACTCGCCAAAAATGACCGTCGCATTTCGAGCGAGCGAGTTCACCGGAATGCTCACCGGAGACCCAATCCAACACCGCAAGCCACAGAAGTGTCACAGAGAGTTTGGACTTCGTGGATTTGGCGAGAAGCCGATGGTGATCAGCTTGTTTTCGTTTCAACAGTCGTGCAACTGAAAGTAAAAGCGGTGGGACAACGACAGAAGCCTCACAATGTGACAGCGGTGAAGGCGTCATGAAGTCGCTTCTTAAACTGTTCGGTTGTGTTGGCTAAGAACACGTGTTCGGGAAGGCTGTTCCACGTGGTGATTATGCGCTGCGCGAAGAAGTGATGGCGACAATCCAATCTGGCTGTACGCGGTGCACGGAGCTTGAGGCAGTGCTGACGCGTTCTGGTTGCACGAGCGATAGAAAAGAGACGTGACCAGTCATACTCCACCAGGCCATGCAGCATTTTATGGACCATAATGATGTCGGCACGCAGTCGGCGGTTTTTCAGTGTCTGTATCCCCAGATGTGCTAGCCTATCTTCATAGTCCAAATCACGAAGCTCCGGGATCAACTTGGTCGCCCTGCGTTGCACCTTCTCAATCAAGATGACGTCGAGTTCGAGCGAGTGGCTCGCTCGAGATTTCGCAACTATTTAAATTAATAGAAAATTCTATTTTTAGAACAAATTTATTTCGAGCGAGTCGCGAGCGAGCGACAGTCATTTTTGGCGGGTACTGTAGCGTGAGACAGCTACAACACATTTAACTCGTCCATCTGTCTTATGTGATTGCTATTATATCCACACTAGTTAGATTCGGGCAGAGAACTCCATTTAGATCATTTGATATAAACACATCCGCTCTATTTCGTATGTTCTATTGACAAGTATACAAAACTTTACCAAACTTCTTTTACAATCGACACATAGTGTTCTGACGCAGGTGTGATGCCTGTGCCAAAAGACTACATAAGTCTGTCATTTTTAAACACCTGTCCTAACTCCGGCATAGCAACTTTTGTGTGCTGGGAATTAATCTGTACGAATCTAATTACTCCTATATCAGACAACCCATTTCATATTTTTCCATAAAGCTTTACTCAGCAGATGGAGCTTGGCTGGGTATGCTGTGATGAGAGATCCCAGGCACTAATGCGAGTACATTCAATGGCCTCATGCCGTTAGTAACTTTATCGACATTGAGAGCGTAGTGAAACAAAACTAATACCCGCAAATAAGTTTCCCATGGCCTAAAACCCCCAACTGCAAGTTATCGGCCTCCCAGGACGTCACCATAAATTTAGGAATTTTGGGTGAGGGAATCATGGGGCGCAATGCCCCCGTACCCATGGAACTATGGGCTGCAGACTCTTTTCAGCCGCCCAAGACGTCGTAACAAATTTTCAAATTTTGGGTCTAGGAACCAAGAAAAAGAAGTGGGAACAGGTCGTCAAAGAGGACATGCAATCGATAGGGCTACGAATTGAGGACGCGCAAGACAGGGACAACTGGAAAAGAGTGCTGAAGTCACGGTGCAGTCGAACCCGTTGCGCGCCCGATGGTACCAATCGCCTCTAAAGGATGTGGTGGTGGTGGGTCTAGGAACGAAGAGGGTACCATACCTCAAAGCCCCTAACTCCACAACCGCAGCCTTAATCGAAAAACAAAAAGGGACAATCGTTTTACTATGAAATAAAACCAACCATAGAAAAAATTCGAAGGTTACGATAAATAATAACCTTGCTTCCGTGAATGGTACTAAAATTGGGTAAAAACCCTCATTTTAACCTTTGATCCCGAACCATGGGGCGCCATACCCCGTACCCATGGGTCGGAGAGCAAAACCAACACCGGCAATGTATTTGCATGCCCTAAAACCCTCCAACTGAAACTTTTCTGCCGCACAGAACGTCAGAACAAATTTTTGAATTTTGAGTCGAGGAACCTAGATATTTATTGTAAGCTTGCATGAATTAAGTTACTTCTGGGTTAAGGTATATTGGCAGAGTGCTCTATGTTCGAACATATATACTATTAATTTTACATTCAAAAAACAACTGCGAATTTTCTATTATAAGCCACATAAAACTATATTTTATGCTATCCTCAGAGATGGAAATTTTAGTTTTAAGTAAAAAGTCTATTGTCGATTATTGCAACACCAGAAATATCTGAATATATATGATAAAAACAATAAGATGTCACCTTAAACAAACTAATCCTTAAATAAAATCGTTATGAAGCATTCTAGCATGTGACCTGTCTTATAAATTTTTAGTGGTATGGCGGCAGGCTGGTTCAACGTTTAAAGTTGAATATTTGAGCCTCCACATAGTTTAAGGATAGCTTAACTTTATTTTTCGAGTATATATACGAAATGCAGATTTAGAGTTATATGTTTCCAGTAAAACGGCGTATAACAATTAAAAGGTAACTAACAGCTTGATGCTGAGAGCGGCAGATTTGTTACTGTGAACACTTTTCCTTACAACAGGTTTCTAAGCTACGAACCATGAGCTTGAAAAATACCCTAAACCGTAATTTGTCAAATGCAACTTTCTTGCATGTTTGAGAAATCAACAAGCTTATATGATTATTTAACACGCTAAACACGTTGGTTTCATTGTTTTCAGTAATCCGAGATGTATACAATACAGTGATAGTATATACGTATAGTAAAAGTGACGAATTAATTGTCGACCCGATCATTCTCTAAATAAGTTCCAGTAAAAATAATCCACGTACAAGCAAAACAGTAAAACAGATTCTGCTCTTTTAAATTTATTTCATTCCGCTTATTATATAAAATGTGCCTTGATAGTTGATATATAATTCAGCAAAAAGGCTATTAGATTTAAATCGCTAAGGTTTAATTTACAATCAGTCAGGAATAGAATTAATGCTCATCCCGAAGACTTAATATAGTTAATAAAATTCCAGAACAATATCGCTTTATAATAGTTTCAGACATAGTAAAGTTTGAACAAAACGGCTAAAACAATATGAATGTATTTCATTCTTCCGTTTTGTGTGTTTATTTGTATTTGTTTAAAGTGTAGATTGGTTTGCAGTAGTATTAATATAAAATGTATCTATTTTATTATTACGGACACTAGAATACCACGGGTCACTTCAACCGATGTTCAGAAAAGAACGTTAGTCACTGGGGAGCATTATAAAAAATATTACAGTCCGCTACACTTATAAGCAAAAATTTTGGGTTTCTTTTGGTAACTGTGTTTATTAATGTGTATGCAACGTTAGATCTACATATAAAATTACTACAATCCTGAACCTATTCACAGGCTTCTCTAAAGTGGAAAGGGAAGACGTGGAGGCCCCTGACACGTTTCGGCCCATCCCCCAGTCAGTACCCCTAGAAAATTTTGGCCTCCCTCTCCCGCTAAAACACTACCCAGTTGACATAAGAGACTTGTCGGAATTTCTACGAGAATCCCGTTCTAAGTTAAAAATTCTGTAAATTTCAGTAAGAAATCGGTTGAAAAGTTTGTTTTAACCGTAATAGAAGCGTTTTTGAACCGTTTCTGAGGCCATTTATATTTCAATTTATCAATTTTAACGTTATATTAAGATTTGAAAATTTTTACAGGGGCCCGCCCAAATTTATTTACGATTTTCCAGGTACAATTTCACATTTTTTAGGAATTAACGTTGTTTTACCACGATTTATCATAAAAAAAATTCACGAGCGTACAGAATGAGAGATGTAGCTATATTCTGTTTTACCATACTTAGAATAAAGCAAACATATATATTCAGAGAAGCTAAATCTGCTGTTATGGATGTTCCCTGTGATCTAAATCCGAAGTCGACGAATTAAAAAACTAATTTTCAAATCGTTGAAAACATAACAGAAAACAAAATTGATGGAATGAAAAATTTGTAAAATTTCCACCGTCCATTGAAGGAATTCCGGGAATTGATGTTGCTGTACTACGGGGCTAAAATTCCCAGGAAGCGTGCCAACTTTCCAGGAATTTCCGAGAACTCGAGGAATCGGACATTCTGTTTTTAGATTACGACCCCTGCTTTGACCAGTTCATGTTCCCAGGCAAAATCCGGCGCCTCCTAGTTCCGAACCAGAGGGCCACAGTTCATGCCATCTGGCAAATTTTTAAGCGAATGGAGAAGCCAGCTTGACAGCGCTGCTGAAACTACGAAACATGCACAAAACGTTACAAATAGCTAAGCCAATAATCATACGCAGCACATCATTTATTGCACAAATATTAGGAAAAACATATCCTGAAACTCGACAACTACAATAAAATATTCTGTGTGATCACTTGGTGTAAATTTACAGTTACGCTCGACAGACAACATAGGTGCAGCTGTAAAAAATGACGTATATACTGTGGATGTTACTGACTAAAATCACTCGCCTTTATTAAGATTCAATGAATATCCATTCTTTCGGATGATTTCATCTAGCTCTTGTCGCGACAAAGACTTTGGATGAGCGTTATTGACTAATGTTCTTCGCAAAATTACACAATAAGATAAAGCACATAATCTTTGGAAATGCTTCATTAACTATGTTACTAAATAATGCACATCCTAAGTCAGTTACTTATATATATACTGTAAGGAGTGTGAACTACTACGCCAAAAATTAACGTGTTTCTGTAAAATACAATGTGAGTTACACAATAAGTATGAGGCTTAATCCTATTTGTATTCTGAGCATAGTGGCTGAGACGACCGAAGTGAAGTATACTGCATAGTGGTGAAGTTTGACAATGTTTATTACTACGTTTTTAGGATGACACGCATAACTCAACGTTGGCTGTGCGGATTGAAAGATTGAAATCCCTGTTTTATGCCCTTTGTTAGGAGCGAAACCGGATTCCAACATCTTCAACTGACAAGCGAGTCCACAAGATATTAAATTATTGTATCTCGATTGGTTAGGTTTTGAGGAAGCCACATGTCATTTGGAGACATAAGCCATGATGTTGGCGATTGATGTACGCATTTCCTGCTTGTGTGGTCGGCAGGTGCCCAATAACACCAATTGCGATCATCTGAAACGTGGCTACCAACAAAATGGCCTGATGAGTTCTTTGTGGTTTTGTGACAAATCCGATAAGCAACCATGGAGTTGTGTGACTTTGACAAAAACTGGTTATATGACTCTCGTGTAGTATTGAAAGCGTTATACCACCTTGTACATATATATTTATAACCTACCTACCTGAAATTAGGTACTATCGCTAAGACCATTCATCGGTTATAACTAAAAACTGTGTTTTACACCATCATAACATAATATGGCGTAACCAAACTCAACGCAGACCAACTGTAATGTTAACACATAAGAATATCAATAAAGGCATATACGTAATAATAAGATAAACCCTTAGCTAAACTTCGCGTACTAACATAAAATTATTTAATATTTACAATAATAAATTTAGAACTAAAATATTTAAATAAATTTGGGATCATTATTTATGTATTCCTACTAAACTAAAAAGAGCCTTAAGCTCTAATTAATAAATATTATAGTATCTATATATTAATAATGATTATGCTCTGCTGCTGCTCCTCCTCTTTTCACTATATAAGGAATATATATAGTTGAAAAGCTAGTACCTTTCTTAGGGTTATTTGGTGCACAATAGATTACATAAGGGGGAAATTTGACCCGCTGGATCCATTGGAATGATCAGGTTTGTGCTCTGAGGTTCTGGTAAGGAGCTATGGGGTCAGGTCACCATCGGGAGGCCGCTACTGCTATATGACCTTCAGATGTCCAAAAATCGAAAAAATGTTGTTGGCCTCATATAATGAAATTCGACCTGCTCAGTCCATTTTTAGTTGTTCGTTTTGGCTTCTGATGTTCCAGTAAGGTGTTAGGGTTAGGGAACGACCGAATACCTAATTTCACCGAATACCGAATATTCGGCCCCTACTATTCGGCCGAATACCGAATGCCGAATACCGAACAGTTGTTCGCAACACCTATGTATGATGAGAAATCTATAACTCTATAAATCTACCACTGTATGTACGTGCACCATACAACAAGTCGTTTTGTGTAGTGTTGCTGAGTCAGGGATAGTTTTTGTTCGATGAATTTTTTTGCTTTGTGCTCCCGTTCGTTAGGTTGAAGTTATAATTTTGTTTTTATTGATTTTTTAATTGATTGCCGGAATTATGAAGAGTGTCACCATTTGCGATTTACTTCTGAAACATTCACGGTGCGTCAAAGAAAACGAACAAATCCTGCTTGCATTTAGACCCCAAAGTATTAATTTCGCAACTATTATGGCAGCGTGATAGTGCACGGCTGATGAAGAACATAACTGTGGTGATCAGAACATTCGATCCGGCTGCGAACTGAATTGATGAGTCTCAAACGCATCTTGTCTTGCCAAAGTTGCAACACGTTGGACGTATTCAGCGGTTTGCAGCAGCATTATCAGGACTCCGGCCGTAAAATTAGGATATCTAGTGGGCAGATTTTGACTTTATATTTCAACTAACAGCGGCCAGTTAACTATTCGGTATTCGGCCGAATATTGCCAACTATTCGGCCGAATACTGAATACCTACTATTCGGCCGAATACCTACTATTCGGCCGAATACCGAATATTCGGTCGTTCCCTAGTTAGGGTGGTTAGGGGACCCTTGGGAAAGAACTCCTGTAATGACCTTCAGTGGTACAAAAATCAAAAAAGTTAAGTTTATATCATTTAAGGGAATTTGACCAGCTGAATCGTTTGGAGTGGTTAATTTTGGTGTTCAATGTTCCGGAAAGGAGTTATGGGGATGAGAGCACATTAAGAGAATATCAGACCCTGTATAAGCCACAAAATTTTAAAGATCGAAAAAGAAGTTGGTGTCATACAATGTAATTTTACTCGCTGAGTCGATTAGGGTGGTTAATTTTCGTCTCCGAGGTTCCAGTAAAGAAAGAAGGTTGTGGAAATAAGGGCATCCTCGGGAGGCACCACTCCCTATATGACCCCCAGGAGTCCAAAAGTGAAAAAATGAAGTCGATTTGTAAGGTAATCTGACCCTCTGAGTCGATTGGTGTGGTTAATTATCGTCTTCGAGGTTCCGGTGGGGAGTTATTGGGGGACAAGAGACCCTCCATAGGGCATCACCCTAATATAACTACCCCCAGGTGTCCAACAATCGAAAAAATGAAGTTTAGTCTCATACAAAATAATCTGACCAACTGAATGGAGTGGTTAATTTTTCCAGATTCCGGTACGTAGGTATAGGGGCCAGGGCACCGTCGAGTGTGTACCACTAACTATATGAGCCTCAGGGGTCCAAAATCGAAACTTAATTTAACCTTCTGAATCCATTGCAATGGTTAGTTTTGGTTTCTGAGGTTCCCCAATAAAATGTATGGGGTCAAGCCACCCTCCAATGGGCATCCCCTAATATGATCCTCAGGTGTCCAAAAATTAAAAAATGAAGTTAGCCTCATATAAGTTAATTTGACCCACTGAATCTTTCGATGTAGTTAATTTTCTTCCGAGGTTCCGGTAAGGAGGTATAAGGGGTCGTCAGGTCGCCCCACAAACGGCATCCCCATAGCATGACTCTCAGGGGTGTAAAAATTGAAAAATGAAGTTAGTGCCAAATAAGGTAATTTGACCCAATTAATCTATTGGAGTAGGTAATTTTCATATCCCGGGTTCCATACCAGTTTTAATAAGAGGAATGCTCGGATAAAACAAAACAAAACCATGAAACCAAAACGAAACCAAAAACTTTGAGTTAGGAGGCAAAACTAAACAGTAATAAATTAATGGTAGACGAAAAGGAACAAAGGAAGATAACTATTAATAAAAAAATTATTAGTATTAAATTAAAGAAAATAAGAATACTGCCGTGCTATAGAAAAAAGGTGTAACTCCAAAACTAATGTTTTCGAGAAAAACACATTCGAACTTTTTCACATCAAATATTATATATAATTATTATTTCGTTGCAAAAATTTGCATAGCAACTCGGTACAGTATTTTCTATGACGGTTCTAAATTTCGCCACATTCTGCCTAGCCCAACCAGGTGTATTCGGATGATTTCGGAAACCGGCCGGAGTTACAACAAATTGCAACTTTTGTTAGCATCTCATTTGCAACGCAAAAAGCTGTAACTCCATCAAATTTACATGTAAATGTTCCTCGACATTATGTTTACAAAATATAAAAGCTGTATCTCCAAGTAAAAATGGAAATACATCTTTTTCCAAAGTACGATCCAGCGAATTTAATTTACGCATTTGAATTAAGCAGTGTGTCTCCATAGAGTTTGAGTATTGAGTGTGTATTTGAACCACGACAGTAAACTCTATTTTGCACCGTAAACATATACCAGATACTGTGGGTGCCAACAGTCCTAACGTAATGGCATATGCAGTAAAATGTTATATTTCTAACTTTATAACTCTGAATTGGCGTTCCACATCTAGTCATATATCTATCTCTTCGGCGCAGTCTTCGTCGCTTTCGGTCGCGATTACTGCTTCCGACCTTACAGGCAAATTGTTCCGGAACAACTTTGCTGCATCTCGCACAAACGGTAAAAGGTTCTTCTGTATGCCCAGCTTACAGGATTCCGTTACTCCGCGGGGCGATTTCAGTGTAGCTGGACGAGAGATTACCAGAAATGGTTTCATGAAGTCTAACTCCGCAAATTCTTTGTCCGTTAGGGCCAGCTTGTAGTGAAGACTTGTTGAGTTGCGGCGAAATTCTGCGACCTGAAAGTCATTTAATCTTGGCCTTGGCAAGCGTAGCTTCTTTTTGCTGGAATCGTTCGTCCACTGGCGGCAGTCGCTGTGCTTAAATTGAACAACAGGGTTGTTATACATTGTTGTTAGCAGGGACTACATGACATGGTTTGTCGCCATATTGCAACATGTATAGCGTTATAAACTTGAATAATACAGCACAACACAGTCAGGTCATTAGATTTCTTTTATATGCCATATTATACCGTTATAATCGAAATAAGCGTCGCATACGTGATAAACTTAACAAATAGTACAAGAAACTCAGTTCATAAGTTTGTTCTTTGACATGCCACACACCTTCATAAATAAAATACGGGTCGCAAAACCAATGCAGTGCCATATTTTGTCATTTTGCAGGTTATATATATACCGGGATAAACTAAATAAACATCGCATAAAAATATAACCTGCAACGCATCTCACAAAGTCGGGAAAAGTTTCGACGTTTTTGATCCGCTTCATTTCTAGTTCATCGCCATGATGGATGGAGTCGGCCGACATGAATGTATGGCCCGGTTCCAAATATTTGAACACGATCTTCTCTGCGGCGATTTCGCTACTGTTAGCCGCGCGAACCATAGCTGAGAACAGAGTCAAATTTTTATTTTGGCCACTACAGTTGTCCAACCACGCAACAACGGTTTTGACAGTTTTGTGTACCAAGAGAAATTGCCAAAACGCGCTACGTCCGGTGACAGACTCGTGCCAAACGACAGCAACTGATTTCTGACCTGTCTGAGGGTGTTGAGAACCTAACAAGGCAAATGTTTCACCTAGTATTGCGTGCACGCTGAACATGATCTGAATGACGAACACAGTTCTCGCACTTTGTTACATCATGATTGGGGCCCACTGCGCTCTTATGCATATCGTGTATGCGACACTCTTCGCACTCTTCATTACCTAAAGTAACAAAGCTAATGTTCATGGCGTTCACTTGCCTACGGTAGATCTCGTAGCCAACTTTCGCTTCGTGAGTTTCATTGTATTGCGTCCACATCGCTCGGATAGTCAAATCTGAAGGAAGGTATAGTCGCCGTGGCGCGTGCGCTCGTCGATAATGACTTATCAAGTGCTTGAGGCTCTGAATATGGGCTGTAATTGAAGCAGTATCAATCTTAGTATTCGGAGAAGCTTTGCCACGCCTTTCTCCTAGCGTTGGAACTCCTGTTGGGTCAGCACTGGCCAATGCGTACCTCACTGGTTTATCGTTCTAAGTCCTAGCGTCGCTAGGAAGAACACTTTGCACACCTTCTGTGGTGTTCCGTCTCCGTCTTTGAGAGACCAGGATAATGTTTTTTGACGGCGTGAACGTTCATCGGGCTCCGGCACGCCTTCGCGTCGTTCTCGGTGTTTATCACTAGACTTAACAAGTTCCCTGAGGAGCATCCGTGACGCTTCCCAATAGCTATTGTAGCTTGCTAGCCGAAGATCGTGATTAATACGTTCGCCGCACGAAAATCTGCAACAACATAGGTCTTTCATAGGATGTTTTGATTTCTTGTCTTGCACTGTCAGTAGTTTCTTCTTCTTTAGCTTGGGTGGTTCATCATCACGCTGATCCGGTTCCTGTAGTTCCGAATCGTCCCTACCATTATACTGGTGATGAGGCTGCGTAACCGCTGTGCTGTCGTCGGCACTACGGATATCTCTACTACTATCCACGAAAGGTTGCAACAAATCCGCATTTGGGCGGTAAGCATCACTGTCAGCACTAAATCTCATTTCAGCAAGAGAGTCTTGTGGGGCCACAGACTCGTATGTCTGCCGTAACGCATAAGCGTGGGATTTGCTTGGTTCTGGCTGTGCTTCGGTTGATATTTCACACAGTTGAATGTAGGATTTTGATAAGGTGCTATTCGCCGACGATGTAGTCACTGACGGTGGTGGTGTTGGGTACTGCTGTGCACTGGAGCCAAACGCCGTGTCGAAACTGGGCAGAGGATGCATTGGATTTGCGCAGTAAATTCCCGCGGAAGACGAGCTATAATTATTTGGATGCGTGAAATGTTCCTGACAGCAGCCACGTACACCCTGCGTCAGATGAACCCCCAATGGCATCGCTCGCTCGAGAGGCCATAGTCGTTTTTGATAAGTGCTAGCTGTATACCTACCTTGGTTCTGGATTCTCAATGCGATCGAGCAGCGACTGCATGCATGTATTCGCCACAGTAGTTGCATGCTTTAGCGTAAGAAAGGCTGGGAGAACGCTAGCGAAGGCGTCTGTTGCAGTTGAATTTCCCTAGGCTTCAGAAACAGCGTATTCGAACGCAAGTTCAATAGACTGACACAGGTATGAATTCTTTCGAGTCCCAATGACATATTTGATGGTCTTAAGGTCGTTAATTTTTCTGACGGCAGCCGGACTGACGAACGAATCCTGTTTGCTGGATGCAGGCCACCAGACATATATGTGACCTTGAGGCTTGGTAACATTGCGAGGAGCCGTTGAACTGTCGATCACCATTGCCGGCCAAAACAATCTTCTCCATTTAACACACACAAATTCGTTAAATTCGAACATCCGACACAATTATTCATAAAACTGAAAAAAGGCATTACAAATTTATTATGTTTCCGTCGCCATTAGCATCATGAATAAAACCATGATGTTAATGGCGCCAACCTATGTGAATGTCTTAAGTGTGGCGTTGCATGGAATGCCTTCAATGCATATAAGGCAAACAAACAGAATTAAAAATAATTATCTGACACACTAAATAAAACCCAGTGGTTTCATTGCTGTGGGTTACAAGCAATTAGCGGGTGTTACGAGTCCACACAGATTTCATAATAAAACCTCATTGAGAAAAAATGTGTATATCACGAACTAAACTGGAGATAAACTAATTATTATCAAAATCAAAATCAGTAATGTAAATTTATAAACTGAGCGCAATGTTTAACTATGCATTAATAACACGCGTAACAAATCCGCTCGATTCTAAAATTCTGTTAAAAATAGTTTCTGCTATATGAAGTATATTGCTTGACGAAATATCCATGACAGTTATAAACTGGGTGATGAGGTGACAATTTTCATATGAACTTGTCGTTGCGCGGCTATATTCTTGGTTATGAATCATCGTCACTATTTGTCATCCCCGGTTGCTAAAAGGCAGCCTGAAATACGGAGATACACCGTTTTTCTGTTGTATGCGTAAGTAGTATCAAACATTTAAAAGCTGTATCTCCAATGTTGTTGCTGGAGTTACAGCTTTTTTGATTTTGCTAAATTCCAAATAAAATGTCGTATCTCCATAACATATGGAAATACACCTTTTTTGCTTTGGACAAATGGAGATGCAGCTTTTTACCCAGACCACACAGTAATATAGCATCAGATGGAGTGGAGACACTGCAAAATAGACTGCAAATCCAATCTACGCAAAAATTTGACCCAGAAATATATAAAATATAATTTTTCGAAATTTTGGAAATACACCCTTTTTCCGTAGCACGGCAGAATAGTACGAATAATATTAAACTATAACTAAAAATAACAACTAACCAAAATTACAAAAACAAAAGCAACAAAACTGGAGAAAAGAGGCATAAGAAATAAAACTACAATTTAGGTAAATTACTAAAAAGTAGGGAATAATCTTTTTATTCTTTGCTTTTGTCTCGCATGGTGACGAGGTCCGCGGTAGCTGTACTCCTTCTCCATTGCCAGCGGTAATATGCCTGATCAGGATGCACTTTGGCGATGTAGAGTGTCCTGCCAACGCTGCTTGGACCGTCCTCTGGGCCTTTTGCCAACGACGATAAGCTGGTATCCTTGTTAGACCAGGGTGTAGTCGTCGGCTCTCAGAACTTGGCTGAACCATCTGAGTCGAGCTTCGCGAAGCCTGTCAGCAATCGGTGCCACTTCGTATATCTGGCGGATGTTGTACTTGGCCACATGGCTCAACAGAGTAAGGCCGGATATCCATCGAAGCATTTTTGTTTACATGACATTGAACCGGTTTTTTGCAGCTTCTTAGCCGGCCAGTATTCCGATTATATAGTAGATAGCCACAGGTCGGATAACCGAGCAGTAGACTTTCGATTTGAGTCGATCACTGATTTTCTTGTCGCAGATTACAGGCGTTGTTGTTCTCCACTTTTGCCATGCTGTACCTGCGCGTGCTGTGATTTTTTACTGCAAGCTACCATCGGCTGCGATCTTCGATCCGAGATACTTGAAAGTATCAGTTCGAAGTAAGGCGATGCCAACCACAGAGATAGTCTTCTGTCGGATTGTGTCGGTCTATAGCTATTCGGTTTTCTTGATGTTCAGACGCAAATCGAACCGTTTGAGACGGTCACTCTATGAGTGCACTTGACACTGCAGCTTATCTTTATGCGGTTTAGGCAACTAATGTCAAATCCACCATACAAAAAGCTAGCTATCAAAAATTATTTAATTAGCATATAATATTAACTATTCAGCTAATTAACTAATTAGCACACATAATAAAATCATAGAGCTTTAAAAGTTTCATATTCATAATCAGCGACATCGAAAACACCCGAGCGCAAAAGATCAGCAATTTTAGGGTGACTTTAAATTTTTTTTTATAAAATTAACTAAATAGCTAATTAATTAGCATATGTGGCCAATTTTGCGAGCTTCAGAAATGCCATATTCATGATCAGCCACAGAGAAAACCGCCGTGAATTTTTTTTCATTTCTAAGCACTTTGACAGTTTTCACACACAAATGAATTAATTGTATAATTAACTAATTAGCATGTTTTAACAGCCTCGTATAGTAATAAATAAAATATTAGTAATTAGCACAGGGAGATGTAGTATACGCACCAAAATAATATATTTACACTAACTATTCATTGAAAAATAGACAATTTTTGTTTATTTAAAAAGAGTGGAAATTGAAAGAAATTAGATTTGGTTTAATTTGGGTAGGGAATGTAATTTTAGGGGTGTTTGAAAAATGATAGAAATTGATAATTTTGAGAAGGTTAGGAGAGAGGAAGTTTTAAAGAAAACTGGAGAAAAAGTAGGAAAATGGGAAATTTTTAAGGCCTGAAAAGGGTGAAAGGTCTGAAAATAAAAATATGTCTAGTTAGTCTTTTGGTGTTGTTTTAGCGCAACGTCGCATGGTTAAACGCGCTAATTCACGGACAGCTTTCAAACTATTACAAACGCCAAACATGACAAATATCGCTGCAGGTGCAAGCTCAATATAAACAAAATTTCAGGTATTTCAGAATTTTCAAAAATTCCAGGAATTTACAAATCTTTCAGCAGAAAATTCCAGAATTGACGATTTTACTACTAGGAATGATTGGAATTACATGCATTTCCAGCAAATTCAAATCTATACAGAAGCGGTCAACTTCTATGCAGTTGAAGCTTGCTCAGCGTATGCCCCTGGACGGATGACGATACTGGTATTTAGGTAGGGTACTCAAGTTGTTGGTCGTCCGAACCAGTCCCCTTACTAACCCGGCCTTCTCAAGAATAATGCTTCCACGCCGATGACACCGGACGGCTGCCAGACGACGCAGTCACACTACTAATCATTTCGAGTCCCACCCGTTCTCTAAACCTGGTTACCACTCACTCAACGCAGAGGGGCCGAAAATTTTAAAGTATTACTAAACCTAGTACGTTGCTACTAACTACCGCTCCTATTATAATTATGGCCACTTCTCACTTCGATTTACTTGGGAAATAATATTACCAAATAAGATACTAAGCAGGTAAAGGTACTTATGTGTGCAGCTGCTCCGAGTACTAGACACTGTAAGCTAGGTTAGAACCTTCCGGTAACTCCACTGATACGTACGAGTTACGTTGGTAACTCGCTTCACTACGCTTCCTCTTTCGAACAGATCTCAGATTCCGCGCCTTCCTTGCGCTCCAGGTAAAACTAAGCAATAAGTCACGTATAGTATCACCGAAACCCAGAGTATAGGCGTTTCCAAACAGCTAAATTGCTAATCCATTGGGCTAAGGGCCGAGTATAAGCACTTTTCAAGTAGAATAGCTATACCACATAGCTACACGCAATTCTTTGCATATGTGAATAAACCAGATGTAGAGTCGCAGAAACCAAAAGCTCGAAATAATAGCCTAATAAAACACTACTTCCGCCTTGTCTAACAAGTCTTCCGCCCTCGAAACAATTGTCCGCCGTTTCCTAGCTATTAGCTAGGTAATCCAATACAAAATTATAATTACAAAACGAAAACAATCAAATGACAAACCATTTGGAAAGATGACCGTACTCCGCAAGCTCCAAACGTAGACTGATCTGTCACAATCAAAACAACCTAAATTTAACATAGCTAGTAAAAGGATGAAAGGAAAATATGCAAATTAGAAAAAGAAAATAAGTTTAAAATTTTACAATTTTATAAAATTTGAAATTCGGGAGAAACGTATAATAAAGGATTTAGTGTAAAATCAAGAAAAATTAGGATTTTGCCCCGGGAACCCCTGGGTAGCCTACGCAACCCCGAAACCCCAATGAAACAATACAAAAAATAATAAAAACGCGAAAATTTGTTCCGCTCCCCTAGCTATGTAATAATTTTTCAATTTTATACTGGCACAAAATATTAACAAAAGAATAGAATCTTAGTTTAGACTGTCCGTAGCGCAACCTTTAGCTTCGACATAACCAATAGTAGCAAGTCAGAGCTAATGGACCATATCTTTGTGAAAAAATACTATAATTGATATCTTTCTTTCTATAAAGCTGTGGGTTTAGTACAAAAATTGTGTATTTTTGTTGAGTTTAGTGTATTAAAGGCCCAAAGGTGTCAGAAATAATGATTCAATCGCAAGCCAATGTGTTACCTGAAAAATTTGTTTTGAATTTCGCTTGAACAGAAAGCGTTCCGTGCCGATCTTAAATTGAAATTAAATATGGTAGCAAACGTTTTCTTGCTAATTTTACTTTCATTGAACTCGAGCGGGGTTCCAAACTGACAGAGTGCTACCAGTGCGAGTTCACTGACTGTTGTGGTTTATCAAACAGTGTTTGCTGAGCGCCCAACAAAATAATAAATGACAATACATCAGCAATACTAAGAAGAAATAGACAACAATATACCAGCAATACATTGACAGCAAAGTTAATGCGCCCATAATTAATATCAAAGCTTATATGTCTTCCACTAAATCGTCATAGCGGCATAAACTTTCGAAATCTTCATAAATCGAACCTTTTACGAATAATGTTCAGTATATAATTTCACGCTGCGATTCATAACGCTGGCCTTGTTAATAGATACGTAAATTGTTATGATTGCATTTAACAACCTCAAATGTATAACATAAGCCCATTCCACGCTTCAAAGTGTAAATTATTTGAAAAATACCAAATATGATTATTTGATACCTCCCAGGTAAAAGCGGGGGGTACCTGGGAATGGCGAGGGAGATCGTTTCTGGGCGGTAGATGGTCTTGATGGGAGGTCTTCCAGGAGGTGCTGAAAAATGTTGACTACACCACGTCGACGACCGATTTTGCGGCTTTTCGAACCTATTCTTTCCAATATTTTGCTAACTTGTTTATTTTCCGTAAGTCTTCGACGCGGAGGCTGTGACTGCGGGCCTGCTGGAGGCCGGGGTTTGAGGGTGCATTGAGCACCAGTGGGGATTAGGGAATTACCTCAAGCCAAAACAACTGCTGCTTGCTCCCCAATTTAACGTTTGTTTCCCTCTTTATGCACCTATCGTTATACTTCCATTGGTTCTTCGCTTTCTGAATTGATTGTGACTATGGAGATTGTTTTCGGCTGTTGAATTGTTGACGTTTACTCCTGTTTTGATTATCCTCACGTTAGCAATGAGAAGTTTCATTAAGTCATTTGTTGTCATTTCTTCATGCGTATATTCACTTCTCAAGCACATTCCTTATAGGTATACCGCTTTTATTTTGAATTCTTTCAATTTCTGCCTTTTCTTTTTAGATTATCTTTGCTGTGAATCTAGAGTGCCTTCTTCGATACGATCGATACGATGGCACAGTGGGTTTGGGACCTATCGCACATCGACTCTGTTTCAACTTTGATTAGTTTATGCGTACATTTATATAGTTCGTATTTGGCGCATTTACACTAAATTGACTGCAGGCTGACTAAGCTTTGTCCTATAGTCAGACGCCGTTATCACAATGTCCAGTACAGTGAAAGGCAACTATGAAGACTTTAATAGCAGCTTAGTAACACTGTCTGGTTTTACACACGAGCGAGCTCACACTCAGATGTCTGTCCTGTATGGTCCGAGCACACCGTATATGATGTAACATTGCATTAGGTATAATGTTAAGCTTATGCTTCTGCAAAATTTTGAATTTCTAGGTTGGACAGCTGCCAAAATTTGAATTTACCGCGATGGAAGGTTGCCAAAATTTAGATTGTCCGCGTTTAGACGGCTGCCAAAATTTGAATTGCCACCGCTAGATGGATGCCAAAAAATTTGAATTTTCCGCTTTGAATGTCTGCCAAAATTTGAATTCTCTACGTTGAACAGCTGCCAAGATTCGAATTTACTGCGTTAGACAGCTGCCAAAATTTGAAATTCCCCTGCTGAACAGCTGCCAAATTTTGAATTTTGCTAAAATTTAAATTTTCCACGCTGGATAGCTATTAAAATAGAAATTAACTGCATTGAACTGCTGTCGTAATTTAAAATTGTCGCGTTGGAGAAATGCCATAATTTGAATTTACCGCATTGGACGGCTACCAAAATTTTAATTTTTCGTGCTGGACAGCTGCCAAAGTTGGAAATTCCACCGCTGGAGAGCTGATAAAATTTGAAGTTGCCGCGTTGAACTGCTGCCAAAATTTTAAATCACCGCGCAGGAGAACTGCCAAGATTTAAATTTATCGCGTTGGACAGCTGCCAAAATTTGAATTTACTTCGTCGGACAGCTGACAAAATTTTAATTGTCCGCGCTGGACAGCTGCCAAAATTTGAAATTCCCGCGCTGGACAGCTGCCAAAATTTGAACCTGCTGCGCTGGACAGCTGACAAAATTTGAATTTACCGAGCTCGGCGGTTACCAAAACTTTAATTTTTCGTGCTGGACAGCTGCCAAAGTTGGAAATTCCAGCGCTGGACAGCTGCCAAAATTTGAATATATCGCGTTGAATTGCTGCCAAAATTTGGATTTACCGCGCTGGAGAACTGCCAAAATTTATAATTATACCGAGATGGACAGCTGCCAAAATTTGAATTTACCTCGTTGGACCGCTGCCAAAATTTGAATTTGCCGCGTTAAACTGCTGAGAAGATTTGAAATTTCAACGCTGGACAGCTGCCAAAATTTGGATTGTTCGTGCTGAACAGCTGGCAAAGTTGGAAATTCCCGCGCTGGACAGCTGATAAAATTTGAATTTGACGCGTTGAACAGCTGCCAAAATTTGAATTTACTTCGTTGGACAGCTGACAAAATTTTAATTATCCGAGATAGACAGCTGCCAAAATTTGAATATACCGCATTGGACGGCTGCCAAAATTTTAATTGTTCGCGCTGAACAGCTGCCAAAATTTGAATATGTCGCGTTGAATTGCTGCCAAAATTAGGATTTGCCGCGCTGGACAGCTGCCAAAATTTGAATTAGCCGCATTAAACTGTTGCCAAAATTTTAATTTGCCGCCCTAGAGAACTGCCAAAATTTAAATTTACCTCTTGGACAACTGCCAATATTTGATTTTACGCCAAAATAGGAAATTGCCGCGCTGGACAGCTGCTAAAATTTGAATTTGCCGCGTTAAACTGCTGCTAAAATTTGAATTTGTCGCGCTGGAGAACTGCCAAAATTTAAATTTACCGCGTTGGACAGCTGCCCAAATTTGAATTTTCCGCTTTGAATATCTGCCAAAATTTGAATTCTCTACGTTGGACAGCTGCCAAAATTCGAATTTACTGCGTTAGACAGCTGCCAGTATTTGAAATTCCCCTGCTGAACAGCCGCCAAATTTTGTATTTTGCTAAAATTTAAATTTTCCACGCTGGATAGCTATTAAAATCGAAATTAACCGCGTTGAACTGCTGCCGTAATTTAAAATTGTCGCGTTGGCGAAATGCCATAATTTGAATTTACCGCATTGGACGGCTAACAAAATTTTAATTTTTCGTGCTGGACAGTGGACAAAGTTGGAAATTCCAGCGCTGGACAGCGGATAAAATTTGAATTTGCCGCGTTGAACTGCTGCCAAAATTTTAATTTACCGCGCAGGAGAACTGCCAAGATTTAAATTAATCGCGTCGGACAGCTGCCAAAATTTGAATGTACTTCATTGGACAGCTGACAAAATCTTAATTGTACACGCTGCATAGCTGCCAAGATTTGAAATTGCTGCGCTGGAGAGCTGCCAAAATTTGAATTTTCTACGATGGACTGCTGCCTAAAGTCGGATTTCCTCTTTGAACTACCGCTAAAATGCAATTATACATTAATAAATATATTATATAATAATTTCAATATATCGTATCATAACTGTTTATAATAGTCAGTCGAGACGGCTAAATTTGTCCCACATGGTTTCGCATAACTATGTGGACATTGTATAGAGCGCTCTGTAACCTGAGGACAAAACTGATAGCCAGCCTTGACTGTGGCAATGTTCCATACAGTCACGCTTCACTGTGGGACAAACTAGAGACAAGGAGCACTCAAGTTATCTTAAATGCCTCATAAGTCGTATTTAATCCAAACACGGCTCCAGACGGTCGGACGGCTCCGAATATCGTTGCCTGCTACCAGTAGCCATTCAGTGAGACGTGACTCC
The DNA here is from genome assembly GCA_030248225.1 of Trileptium ribeirensis. NCBI lineage: Eukaryota > Metazoa > Nematoda > Enoplea > Enoplida > Thoracostomopsidae > Trileptium > Trileptium ribeirensis. The sequence continues at coordinate 64,242 of JASANE010021126.1, forward strand.
CATCAGTGATACTTCGTAATGTTGACTCCTGAAGTAAAGAGCAATTGCCGTTTTTATAGTATCGTGTTCATCATGGTTTGTTGATTGCCAACCGTTTGCGTTTTCTAAAGCTTCTTAGTATCTTTTGCTTTTTGCAAAATTCATGCCAGTCCTCTGACTCAGTTGGTTCTCGACAATTCCTTTTTATTTACATGGTTATCATCCTTCAGCTATGTCTTTTCGTCGATGCTCTTACCTTTCTGTGGTTATTTTTCTGCCAAACAAACTTCTTAAACAACGTCAGTTGGTACTGATTCTTTCTATATACTAGCACCAGTTCTAGCTTTAGTTTTTCGTCAGTTTTGATACCGTGTGTTTTAATTCGGCGTTTACGTTGTAAATGACACCTATGTGGAAGTTTTGTCGCCCCTGGGTGTCTCTGCCACCATCCATTATGTGGTGTTTACACCTTGGACACCATAGTGTTTATGGTGGTATTTTAAGATAGCATACATAGATAGCGTACTGGCGATATTGGCATTGTGTAACTACACCATAGTATTAAAAATATGTATTGTTCGCTACACAATGTTATTAATTTTACACACTGTATTCAGTGGGTTTATGTATGGTGTCTCTGACACCCTCTGTAAAAAACAATAGGCAGATATAAGAACTACAGCTTAAGTTAATGGGGTCCCATACACCATCTGTTTTATTATATAGTGTGGGCATGTATTATATATCACTGGATGGTATAGTGTAAGATACTGGGGTGCAAAACTTCAACATTGGGAGTTTTTTGTAACGAAATCTGCATATATGCTTAAAAGGGGAGGTGGATTATCCCCCTAAAAGCTGGGAGCGCCCCCCTCTGACCAACACCGAGCCCTCATAGTAGTTAGCCTCATCCACATATTCAGAGGCTCCTCACCTCACCTCATTCCACGTGCAGCGATAGAGCGCGGAAAATTTGGACAAAAATAGGCAAAATTTGTGTAAAATTAAATCTGCTAAAAATGGTAGAAATCGGGGAAATTTAAAGAAAAATTAAGAAAAAATCTTGAGTCCCAAAGCAATTAAACATTTATCCAATTATGACGAGTTCTTCACCCCTCACCCATCGACTAACCCCTCCCCTCGGGAGGACGAAAGCCTCCCCCCGAAGTACTGACCGTCCAGCTACCCCACTTGAGACTTCGGTCCCCGTGCATGTATGGTCATTTGTATCTACTTTGGTATTATCGAAAACACGCAGATTTCTTCGTGATATACCAAAATGGTATTGAGCACCGAGTAACCGAAATTCCGGTTCCGGCGGAATTGTGTTCCTGTTGCGGTTCAGGCAGAGCACATAACCGTAACGGAACACGTAATTCTGATTAATTTTTCCACTTTTTTGACCAACTTTCAAACTTGAGCATGGCCTCGGAACATAAGCAAATCTAAGTATTTAATATCTTTGCAAGGTTGTTTAAAAATATATAAGTCATGAGTTGCCAGTGTAAATTTTGTTAATATGTTTTCCTGAAGTTCAATTTTATTGTAGAAGCGCAGTCTGGAACTGTTAGTGGTCATTAATCTTTTTTTATAATTGTTTGTAAATACAATAGTTCGTTCTAGAAAGTAGAACCTTGAACAATTTTCTACCTGAGAAACCATAAATTTGAACTTTTCTTCGAAATAGCATATAACAAACAAACTGGTGTCCCTGGGCTCTCCACAGGACCAAAATTCAACTAGAAGGTGGTGGCTTTCGAGCTGGGGTCCTCAGACCCAACCACGGAGAACAGGAAATACGGGGAGAATATCCATGAAGTTAGGTAAGGAGACGGTGCCCTCCCGCCCCCTTTCCCCCCCCCGGGTCAATTTAGCGTTTTT
>JASANE010021128.1:0-24201 GCA_030248225.1 Trileptium ribeirensis
TTCAATTTGATGGCCGTTATGATTTTGGACAGTGCTCAAGCGAAGGTACTAAACTGTATCCTTTCATGAGCCTTTCAAATGATGGCCGCTATGAATTTGGCAGTGCTCATGCGAAGGGGCAAAACTGTACCCTTTCTTGAGCCTTTCAATTTGATGGTTGTTATGATTTTGAACGGTGCTCAAGCGAAGGCACTAAACTGTACCCTTCCTTGAGGATTTCAATTTGATGGCTGTTATGATTTTGGACAGTACTCAAACGAAGGCACTAAACTGTATCCTTCCTTGAGCATTTCAAATGATGGCCGCTATGAATTTGGCAGTGCTCAAGCGAAAGTACTAAACTGCACCATTCATTGAGTCTTTCAATTTGATGGCCGTTAAGATTTTAGACCGTGCTCAATCGAAGGTACTAAACTGTACCATTCGTCGAGTCTTTCAATTTGATGGCTGTTATGATTTTGGACAGTGCTCAAACGAAAGCACTAACTGTATCCTTCCTTGAGCCTTTCAATTTGATGGCCGTTAAGATTTTGGACCGTGCTCAAGCGAAGGTACTAAACTGTATTATTCCTCGAGTCTTTCAATTTGATGGCCGTTATGACTTTGGACAGTGCTCAAGCGAAGGTACTAAACTGTATCCTTTCTTGACCCTTTCAAATGATGTCCGCTATGAATTTGGCAGTGCTCAAGCGAAGGTACTAATCTCTACCCTTCCTTGAGCTTTCCAATTTGATGGCCGTTAAGATTTTGGACAGTACTCAAGCGAAGGTACTAAACTGTACCATTCCTCGAGTCTTTCAATTTGATGGTCGTTAGGATTTTGGACAGTGCTCAAGCGAAGGCACTAAACTGTATCCTTCCTTGAGCATTTCAAATGATGGCCGCTATGAATTTGGCAGTGCTCAAGCGAAGGTACTAATCTCTACCCTTTCCTTGAGCCTTCCAATTTGATGGCCGTCAAGATTTTGGACAGTACTCAAGCGAAGGTACTAAACTGTACCATTCCTTGAGCCTTTCAATTTAATGGCTGTTAGGATTTTGGACAGTGCTCAAGCGCAGGTACTAAATTGCACCCTTCATTGAGTCTTTCAATTTGATGACCGTTATGTTTTTGAATGTACTTTGTTGATTGAAGTACAAGCATTTTGTCATACTTAATACTTTAGTGAATACAGTAATAATTTGTCTATCATGCTCTTAAAAACAGGATAACACTTTGTGTTCCCACAATATATGCTTTAGTTCAGTGATTACACGTTACGAATGAACGCACTTGACTAAAATACTTGTATAGAGTTAGCTGATCGATCACTGAATGAAACAGAGCGGGTGCAGCAAAGCTGAGCTTAGTGACAATTGCGAGGTTCGAAATTTACATTTATAAAGTCCCTCGAAAACAACTTATACGCCGATAATGCTTACTGCCAACGATGCAACCATGGTAGTGAAATATCAAAACCACATGTCCTCCAAAGACTAAAAATATGAAAACACTTTTATAAATCTGAAATCTATCAATTTTAAATTATAAATCTTAAACTTTGAGGAAACTTATAAATATTAAGAACGATTTTTACGCTGTTGGCCAATGGAACCTGCCTTATTTTATGCATACCACCAAAATACGATTGTTTTTTATAGTATTCAGCGACTTCGAAAACCTATAGCCTCACTATAACCACCTACTTATATTTAGGTTTGTTAAAAATGGTAGAATTTGACTAATTTCGATGCCGAAACTTAGCAAATTTAGCTCCATAGCCGTCCCGCAGGTTTAATACCATGCCTATTATAGGATCATAATGAATCAATCAATGGGTTTAACGAGATAAGCAATTTATAATACCATAGGTCAGCCCAACAAGCTGGAAACTAATTTGTCAAAAATTAGAAATTTCACGTTTAAGAGGGTATCTTTAAACTCTGGCTTATAACTCAAAAAATGGCCGCTTTGACGAAAAATTTTAAGCTGCATAGTTGTGGCTTTCGATATTATGAAAATTCACTGTGATCCTCATTTGGATCTGATGCTTGTGGCAATAGCTATAGACGTATAATGTTGGGTTGTTCCAAATGACCATGATGAAAAGATCTTCACTATGTGTTGGTAGAATTTAGGTAGGAAATCGCTAGAACAGCACAAACACAACGCTAGGTAGGCAGATACATTCTATTATGGAGTCAAATAAAAAATTGCGAAAATCTGTTGCGGAGTTATGCGGCCAGTAGACGAACAAACATTTGTTTAGCCAGAGGAAACGCTGCGACGGTGGCAGAACAATTGAATAGTTGATATGACATCGACGTTCTATTTGCTGAATACAATTAAATGTATATATATATATATGTTTTATTGTTTCAGCTAAAAGTTGCAGCAGCGAACGTTTTGCGCGAAACTTGGTTGACGTATAAAAACCGTAAACTGGTTATCCGAATAGATCACGATAAAATTCGTGCTCATCAAAGAAGGTTTCTTATGGCGATTTACCAGCAAGTTTTCATTTGAAGTTACCGAATTCCATCTTTTTACATATTGGTTGCTGTTTTATTCGATATAAAGTTTTAAATTCTTTTAAACATGTATGTCCATTAGGTGACATATACACGATATTTTGTTATTCCGGCTACTACGGAGATGCCTTATATCCCAATTAGTCATAAGTCGCTAGAATGTGAAAAGCGAGAATATATCGTCAGCAGTATTAACATCAGGATTAAAAATAATTCAGTTTTTAAGGATGTGTTTTGGGCGTTGATTTTTCATAATCACCGAGTTTTGTGACGCATCTGCCAGCGAAACGTTTTATTATTAAATTATTATTCGTCTTACTCAGGCGATGTCGACCCATGCATTGGCTAGACTAGCCCTGATTGCGCTACACATTCAGCTCATGAAAAGAGCTCTTAAAACATGCCATTTATGCATTGTTTGCTTGGCTAGTAAAAATTTGGGGGATTTAGTACAATCCTATCTTGAATAAAACTGTTTTTGTGCGTTTTCAACGACAATAAGGATTTTGACATATCGGAGATATTAAGTTGAAACTGTAATGAAATGAAAAAATTAATAAGTCCTGTTTTAGGCTCAGAAAAGTCAAGCGAGATCAAAGGAAGCTGACGGAAAATTCGCTAACCGTTGCTGACGTTGCAAAGGTTGCTTACAACTTAAATATATCTACTAGAATAAAATTGCGTCAAACAGCGATTTAGTTAGGCAACTGTAGCAACGCGCTAAGTGACGAAACGTCATTAAGTTTGGGGAATTTTTGCCTAAGAATGTTTTCAAGGCTATGTAAACGTGCCGGAATTAAGGTTATGGTATTCGCCAACCGTTGCTGACGTTGCAAAGGTTGCTGATAATTTAACTATATATCTAGTAGAATAAGATTGCGTCAAACAACGATTTGGTTAGGCAACTATAGCAACGGGCTAAGTGACGAAACCTCATTAAGGCTGGGGAATTTTTGCCTGGTTAGAATGTTTGCAAGGCTATGTAACCGTGCCGGATTTAAGGTTATGGTATTCGCTAACGGTTGCTGACGTTGCAAAGGTTGCCGATAATTTAAATATATATCTAGTAGAATAAAATTACGCCGAACAACGATTTGGTTAGGCAACTGTAGCAACGGGCTAAGTGACGAAACCTCATTAAGTCTGGGGAATTTTTGCTTGATTAGCATGTTTTCAAGGCTATGTAAACCGTGCCGGAATTAAGGTTATGGTATTCGCTAACGGTTGCTGACGTTGCAAAGGTTGCCGATAATTTAAATATATATCTAGTAGAATAAAATTACGCCGAACAACGATTTGGTTAGGCAACTGTAGCAACGGGCTAAGTGACGAAACCTCATTAAGTCTGGGGAATTTTTGCCTGATTAGAAAGTTTTCAAGGCTATGCAAACCTTGCCGGAATTAAGGTTATGGTATTCGCTAACGGTTGCTGACGTTGCAAAGGTTACTTATAACTTAAATATATATCTAGTAGAATAAAATTGCGTCAAACAACGATTTGGCTAGGCAACTGTAGCAACGAGCTAAGTGACGAAACCTCATTAAGTCTGGGGAATTTTTGCCTGATTAGCATGTTTTCAAGGCTATGTAAACGTGCCGGAATTAAGGTTATGGTATTCGCTAACCGTTGCTGACGTTGCAAAGGTTGCCTAACTAAATCGTTGTTTGACGCAATTTTATTTTACTAGATATATATTTAAGTTATAAGCAACCTTTGCAACGCCAGGAACGGTTAGCGAATGCCATAACCTTAATTCCGGCACGTTTACATAGCCTTGAAAACATTCTAATCAGGCAAAAATTCCCCAGACTTAATGACGTTGCAAAGGTTGCTTATAAGTTAAATATATATCTAGTAGAATAAAATTGCGTCGAACAACGATTTAGTTAGGCAACTGTAGCAACGGGCTACGTGACGAAACGTCATTGAATCTGGGGAATTTTTGCTTGATTAGAATGTTTTCAAGCCGATGTAACCCGTGCCGGAATTAAGGTTATGGTATGCAACGTGCGCCATCAAGTTTCAAAATTTTTCACGTAAACGAGTTCAAATTTAAGAACGGTACCCGAGTTTGTATGCTGCTGAACAGTTAAATTCCGAAGCTGTATACTGTTCAATATTCTGTTCGTTATGACTAAGATATACACTCTTGGTATTTATGAATTACAAAATCACCGTGTTTAATTTCGGCCGCTGTCCGAATAACATCCCGGAATTTTATTTGTAGAGATCTATATTTAGATTATGAAACCACATAAGGCAAAAATTAAATACATTTTAATTATGAACAATTTATTTTCGTATTATGGTTTGCTTTTTAAAATTCAGATTCACCAAAAAATATGTTAAGCTTACGGTATTTTATATTGTACAAATATAAATGGCAGCTAAAATATTTTACCCTCAAAGAAAATATTCCAGAGTTTGATTGAGTTAAGAAATTCAGTTAGTCTGGATAAATTTGACTACAGTTCGACCATTTTGTCCGAGAAGCTTTGGTTCTCGGTTGGCATTTCGTGATGAGCAACGAAAAACCGAAACTTGTGATTGCGGCTTTCAGCATAATTGAATGAATTCATTGAAATAACCAAATAAATAATCATGAGCATTCAAAAATTAGGTGTGTTTTATTGCAAGCGAAGGAATCCACAATAATGACCGCAAAAGGTTATACTGCGGACTAATGCACTCTTGAGTATTCTAAAAATTACATCTGTGACGTTTCCAACTTATGTAGTTTACTTCTAAATTAGATAATCTTCGATGATAAAAGTTGCGTTCTACGTTAGCCGCATCGGCAAACATTTAGCAACTGATAGAAATGTCACAAGCTTACAAAGCGCATTAACATTTAAAGTATAAGCTTTAATTCTGACAGTTTTTTATTTTAGTACAAAATACATTTAGTTTTCATATAGTATTTACTATTTGATTGTAAATTTTTAGAAGTTATCGTCGACATATGACGTGTTATCTGAGCTGAAGTATAATGATTTTGAGAAACGGCTTACAAATCTCGAAAATCAGATGAATTCAATACGGACTCAATTGATAGAGTTGCCGAATAGCATTTATGATCATTTGACAGAGCTCAACGTGGTTACAAAGGCTTCAGGACATCCGGGTTTACTATAAAAATACACTGGCATTAAATGTCTCATTCAGCAACATGACGACTATGTGACGAATATACGAAAGCCATCGATATTGTATTTACCCGCAAATATCTCTGACTGTGCTGTTCTCGAATAGATTCTTGGCTGAAAATTGTTTTAACAAATATAAACTACAGATTTTTAGAAATGCCTGCATGCAGCGGCCTGTGTCAACAAGGTGTAAAGAACTTTATGTTCAGCCATACCAGTGAGATCAGTGAAAACATATGGTGGTTAATTAGTGAATACATAGGTGGCCATAGATGGGGTAGGCTATTGTCTAAGGGTCGATCCCTAAAAGTCATAACTACTGTATCCTTCTGAGGTGGTGTATCCCGTAAACACGGAGAATATTGTAGTAAGATTTCAAAAAAATTAAGGAAATCATGTGGAAAATGGGGAAAATTGTGATAAAATATTGTGGACAATGGGAAGAATTTTTGGTTACCCTCCAGCCCTACCTTCTCCCAGTGCGGAGCTCACCCACCGCCAAGACAGGACATTGGACATTTCCTCTAAGAACAAGAACATTGGAAACTTATAGGGCAAGGAAAGAATATATACAAAATGCAAACATTTCTCATTACGTTTTGACCTGTCGCCATTTGAATCCCAAATTTACTGTTTGGGCATTCAGTCAATCGTGATCATAGCACTCACACTTGTAGCGATACTTTTTATGAAAATTCAGATGTAACATGAGCGTTGCAACAGCCATCGAAAATATAATTTGACGTATCGTTGCTTGTATTGCAGTAGATAAATAAACACGGTTTCTCGTTTTTTGTCACTGTGTGCAATAGCTGTCGTATATAATAAATTGTAGGGCTAGCTACACACATTTTAGTGTGATTTGTTAAAAAGATGCTGTACTGGATCCGTTGTATCCTCTACTCAAGCCACTTAACATTTATGAAAAGGTATTTATCTGTATAAATTGAGAATGATATTCAAGATCAGTCTAAATTGATACTGATTGACAATTAATAAGCTACACGTCACACGCATCAAAAAATATTCTACTCTTGATATTCGATAGCCTTTTTCAGACCACATGCTGGCAAGCATACAATATCCAGCCTATACCGAAAGCCTGGCAAACGAGTCATAGTTTTCAATCTGAATTATACGTCTGTATGCTCATGTGGTATATATACGGTAAATGTTTAGGCATTGACGAAATGTAATAAAGTTGACCAGTGTCTATTCTAAAACCGTTTGCGTTTGAATCACCTTTATGTCTTTCTATCTTTCAACGTCTTTCTACCTAGGGATCAGGTCACGGTTTCTTTGTTTAACACATCAGCTGCGGTAGTGACGGAACCAGCCGTGCTTGGGTTTGGACGCGACGAAATGTTTGTTAAACTAGTCGATTCGGATAAGTCTTTGATTATAACAAATCGCGGCGTCCGTTGACACATGTTTCGTATGTGTTGAAATGGCCTTTGTATTTTACGCATTAGAAAATAATTTAATATCATAATTATTGCAAATACAATTACCGCCACAAAGCACAGTATAACCCATTGATCTATCTTCGGGGAATGATAATATGGCCAACCAAACATTGCAACAGCTTCAGAGCTATGGAAAAATTTCGATGCTGCTGCTATTGCTAATGTTGAGTTCGACTATTATTTACTTCAACCTAAATACAATTATCCTAAATATATTAAACAGTTTATGTTATGACAAAATGGGTGTAAATCTATAAACCATAGGTATCGATAGGGGGATAGGTGGATTGGTGGAAGCCCCTCCATACCGCGCGCCCATGGTGCGCAAAAAATTTTAACAACACTAGCAACAATTGGGATAAAATCGGTCAAAATTGGGGTAAAATTGGCAAAAATTAGAGTAAAATGGGCAAAAATGTCAGGGAGGTCTAGCCCCACCCCCTGGAACCTTCCCCTGACGACCATCCCATAAGCCGACGGACCTTCGACATTTATGCTTTAAAGTCATTTGGTCATAAATCATGATATATAGCATAATACATAATGCATTATATACGTACATTGTAATGGATATGAAACAAGGGTGTAGAAAAGTTATCTTTGGCTGAGATTTTTAGGTAGAAAGATTGGAAGTTGTATATCTTAGAGACGTATGTCACCACAGTATATTATGCTCTCTGCATATAGTGTTTAAAAATAACATGGCCTTACCTAAGCATTGCATAGCACAAAGGCGTTTAAAATATATGTGACCCACCCGCAACAAAATGTTCTTCTACGTAGGCTCAGCAACATTGCGCTCAATATGTCCAATTTTTATGCTTTACCCCAAAACTGTCGTTTCGCTGATCTTACTGTGTTGGCAATAACAAAAATTGGGTGGAGATTATGTAAAATCGCACCACTCATAATTAGACGGAAATCTTAATTTCACATAATTTTGGGATGGTGATGCAGAAACTCAAGTTATTTTGCCTGCAGAACAACTTGAACGTGACTTATACCTAGCTTGTTTGTCCTGCATTATTTATATTTAGAACTTAACAAAAGAACTTTACTGCTGCTAGGCAGTTGTACCCTAAGAGTCAAGACGTTAAGCTCGGAATTCAGATGTAATATTATTTATTTTAGTTCTATTTATATTTTTCACATTTCAAAAGCAGCAGCTATTTAATTTTTACTGTTTTGGTTTCGATAACGTGAAGACGGGCAAGCGCACCAAACCAAGTTTTAGCTATGCGGTTTCAGCGGGTTGGGAATTGACCTCTTTATTTATGTGGTGAAAAGGTAAATTTGTTAACTGAGATTATGAAAATGGCAGAAAAACTTATTAGCAAAAATGTTGCTGCCCTCGGTCTCACTATACACTAACCGGTGATGCTACGGCAAAAAGAATTTCACCTGTGTGTCCAAATTCTACTTTATTTTTACTGATATTATTGCCTGTTGCTGTGCTTTAGAAACAGGCCCGCCTGTACTGCTGGATAACAAGGAGCGACTACGCCTTTACCTGAACCAATTCAAGTACACACTGTCACATTCATTATGCTATTTATATAAGTCAAATTGAAGCATCCCCCTTGAATTTCTCTATCCACCAGATTGTTTCCTCTGGCAACGGGCCCGTTCAGGACACGAGTTTAGCTGTAGCAGCACCAACATATGGCTGAGGTCGACTCCATAGATCGATATCACTTCAGCGGAAAGATATCAAGGCTGATAAAGACGCTTCATTGCTTTATATAATTCATCGAAACCAATCATAAAATTGAATAAATAGCATTAACAGAAACTAAAAAAATATTTAATTGAGAATAAATGTCAAAGGTGGGGATTGACCACCGAATATCGGGATTCAAAATCTATCACTATGCCACTCAATTACAGCTTCCTAGAATCATTGCATCTGCGTCGTTATGAGGTTTATTATCTAAACAATGTTGTGTAAACAAGGTAGGTGTAGCTCAGATTCTGGTTTACTTCCGAGAAAACTATTTTTGCCATTAGCGTCCGAAAATTCTGCGACACACTGCATATCTCAGGGGCGTCATTACGCTTAACCTAGAACCAAGTTTGTTCTTTCCGGTACACATGGTACTATCTAAATATACACTAAATAGTACAATGTTTGGCTCCTAACGAGCAGATACCGCGCCCAGAAAAAGAATCTAGCTTAAACAATTAGTGAGACTCCGGAACTTAACTTGCCGTATACCAATTTATGCCAACGCAAAAAATGAGAAAATACTTTTTATTTATAATAGCTCGTCAACAAAAATTTTCCGACAAGGCTATATATAGCATTTGGGCCGCTGACGTTATAAGTAAAAAGAAAAACCACTGTAACATACTATTTTTGGAGTTCGTAAGCTTGCTGAGTTTATAAGCGTACATATCACATAAATTACAGGACATATAGCAAATGTAGTGCAAACTTCATTCGACGAACTGACTTCCTATTTAGTGTTTATTTTTGTGGTGTTTGCATAGCGTCCAATGGCGCAGTGGAAAGTACTCTTAGTCTCGCGTTGCAGGTCGGTCGCCGTTTTTGAAGGGCGGTTGAACGGCAAATTCCGAACTAAAAACTAAATCCATATACGAACTATGCATTTAAAATATTGTGTTTTGTTCAATGACTAAGCAACAGACAAAGTATTATCGGCTGTGGGCATATTATATCATCACACAGTATATGATGGTCAGTCTGACGATTCTCTAAACAATGTCACAGCCTAACGGATGTAACAAATGCACAATAGTATTAAATTGGAATTTTTAGAAGAAGCCATTGTTTAAAAAAACTTATGAAATGTAAGATACACATTCATGACAAGTATATGGCAATAGCTATTTTACCTACCGGAAATCTCATAAATGTAAACCTTCAGGTTTGAGTAAAAAGTGTCGAAGAAATCTATTTTTGTAAGTTCCTTTGCGTTATTCGTTATATTTTGTTACATTATTTCGTTGCTGCAACTGTATAATATAAATACCATAGTTGTAGGTTTGATTCAGTATGACAAGAACATAGCCGGATACCTAGGTACCTCAACATTTTAGTGTTTCAACGTAAATAAATTCATAGATTTGAACGCAAAACTTTTTTAACAAAAAACCCCTCAAGTAGCTTTAGATAAAGAATCATAGAATCAGATAAATGATCGAAAATATCCCTAGGGCGTTTCTGCAAAGCGTCGTTAGGCGTTTAGGTAAATTTCTAAAACATTGAAATTCTTTATATATTTAGATATAAGACATCGACTCAGATCTATATAAATTATTTTTATAATGAAGCAGCTCCAGCAGGAATCATGTTCTCTCATTTAAGACCTTTGCTTTCTTCATCCTAAAGCGTGCGAATCTATGGCTGGTTGAGCATAAGGAACCGAGGACCTCTTTTTCAGTAGTATAGGTGTATAAATCTATTTAGGTTTCGATAGGTATCCCTTAATGGTCGGACATCGACAAGAAATATTTAGCCTCCATGAATTCTACGCTTCCGCTATAAGCCGTACGCCAAAGTCGGGCGAAAAATTTTAGCAACAATTTTCAAAACTGGGTAAAATTGACACCTACCGCTCCTGAAGACATCCCAGACGACCCGCCTCCCGACGGCCTCATTCCGATACTCCCCCGCCGACCGTCTGCCTCCCTAAGCCGATGGCCCTTCGACACCTATGATGTATATATACTCCATTTAAAATTCTAAAATTTATCACACTGAAAAACTATTTAAATCCGTGTTTGTAATTGTTTGGTTTGCTTTTGCTACTTGCTACTTGCTACAAGTTAACGGTATTTGTTACAATATTTTAATGAATAATTCTAGTTCTGTTTATTGTAATTTTATCAACTTTCAACTGCACAATTTTGCGTTGAAGAGAATCGGTTCGTTTTAATTTTAGCCAAATGTCCCGCCTTTTTCATGACTGAAAAACGGTGTCTGGATTTATATGTTGACGATGTAATGTGGTGGAGTTATCAATCGAAATTAATAGAACTAATTGACACTTGTACATAAATCATGCGACGAACGCGTTCTAAGGATTTAGGAAACCCCGACACTGTAAAACCATAAAGCCTATGTAATTTTCCTTTGTTCACATATATATTTTGGATGATTTTGGATGATGTCCCGCCTTTTTCATGACTGAAAAACGGTGTCTGGATTTATATGTTGCCGATGTAATGTGCTGGACTTATCAATCGAAATGAATAGAACTAATTGACACTTGTACATAAATCATGCGACGAACGCGATCTAAGGATTTAGGAAACCCCGACGCTGTAAAACCAAAAAGCCTATGTAATTTTCCATTGTTCACATATATTTTGCATGATTTTGGATGATGTCCCGCCTTTTTCATGACTGAAAAACGGTGTCTGGATTTATATGTTGACGATGTAATGTGGTGGAGTTATCAATCGAAATTAATAGAACTAATTGACACTTGTACATAAATCATGCGACGAACGCGTTCTAAGGATTTAGGAAACCCCGACACTGTAAAACCATAAAGCCTGTGTAATTTTCCTTTGTTCACATATATATTTTGGATGATTTTGGATGATGTCCCGCCTTTTTCATGACTGAAAAACGGTGTCTGGATTTATATGTTGCCGATGTAATGTGCTGGAGTTATCAATCGAAATGAATAGAACTAATTGACACTTGTACATAAATCATGCGACGAACGCGGTCTAAGGATTTAGGAAACCCCGACACTGTAAAACCAAAAAGCCTATGTAATTTTCCATTGTTCACATATATTTTGCATGATTTTGGATGATGTCCCGCCTTTTTCATGACTGAAAAACGGTGTCTGGATTTATATGTTGACGATGCAATGTGCTGGAGTTATCAATCGAAATTAATAGAACTAACTGACACTTGTACATAAATCATGCGACGAACGCGGTCTAAGGATTTAGGAAACCCCGACACTGTAAAACCAAAACGCCTATGTAATTTTCCATTGTTCACATATATTTTGATGATTTTCCGAAGTTTCGGCCAGAATTTTGAAAATTATTGGGTGCTTGCCACTTATTCACACATAGAAACATCTAAATTAGCTTGTACTTGCTGTACCAGAATATTTGCTATTTGCAACATACAGAAATTTTTAGATTTCTGGCACAACTCCTAGAAAATAACTGGGTGCCCTAAATTTACAACATCCACAAATTTTGAAATTTAAAACTCGATGCGACACTGAAAATTTACGGAAATTTTTTTATCTGCTTTCGGTTTTAAAGTGCATGATTTATAACTGTACCACATATATTCCATCAGGAAACATTGAAATCTTCTTAGCCGAATCTTTGAAAGAAAATTTCTAAATATTTTATCAAGTTGTCAAAATTTTGGATTTTGGTCGTTTTCAATACCAGCAAAGGTGACCCTATTCGCAATCAGTTCAAGCAGTGTCAAGCTAGCCACTCTCCAGCCGGAACCAAGACTAGCTGACACTGCTAGTCGTCGAGTTATGCTGAATCTAACCCGCAAGCCATAGTTCGTCTTAGATCTAATCCTAGTAGTTCTTATATTTAGCATCCGCAAATCATGCAGTGGAAATATTCTTCATTGATATCGATAAGCCAATATCGTCTAATAGTAATAGCGGATTGGAATCAGCTTGAGGTATTTGTGACTAAAATTTTCCAACGAGTTCAGGAGCTGCAATACAGACTATACGAATTTGGCTCGACAAAGTGCATTTGTTATCTCCTAGGAATTTGATAGTGATATATAGTTGTATTTTGCAACTGTATAACTATAAAATGTCATGGTACTGTGTTATAAAAGTGTAGTGCTAACATTGTGTTAGCTATTACTATTTTTGACAATATTAATGTAGAAGCGACGCATTTGAAAGCTTTGCAGCCGGTTAAAATATCAGGAGAGTGTCAACGATGTCAGGAGAGTGTCTGAATGACGTACTTTTTTGGCAAAGCTTAAATATATCCTATTCGAATGAGTAAATTGAGATTTTCTATGCAAGATGTATTTATCTTATACGCATTTACTATATATATGTCGTCAGATGCCGTTCTTTCTATATGTTATATTTTTGTCACAAGAATTAACTCTTACTCTTCTAGCAGCGAGCATTATGATCCGATTACTACGAATTAGCGATTTCGACAATTTTAGCCTGATTTCAGTGCACCACGTTTACTGCATATATCTTCAGATTGCCGTTCTTCATGAATACCCTATTTTTGTCAAAAGAATTAATTCTTACTCGCGTCGCAGCGACGATTATGAACTGATTACTAAGAGTTAGCGCTTTGATAATTTTAGCCTGATTTCAGTGCACCATGTTTACTGCATATATCTTCAGATTGCCGTTCTTCATGAATACCCTATTTTTGTCAAAAGAATTAATTCTTACTCGTGTCGCAGCGACGATTATGAACTGATTATTATGAGTTAGCGCTTTCGATAATTTCAGCCGCCTGATTTCAGTGTACTTTTGGTTGGAAACAATGTTTTCGGCCTCGTATTTTTCAGCGTAGTCACACGTTTTTAAAACGTTAACGATTTACCGCTAAAATGAAAATAATTTTTTTACACAACAAAGTTTTCGGGTAAATCATTATTACTTAAGATTAAAAACAAAGTCAGATAAGCAGAAAAGTCGTTATCTGCCAACGAAGTTTTTTTGTTGCCAGAAAAATATGAATTTAACATAACTCATATTGTAATGAGCTAAAAGCCGTGAATCTATAGAACACTCGTCGTACTAGATGTGGAAATGCATACAGCCGTATACCAATTTAGGTATTCATTGCCTTTAATTTAGTTCCTAGGATTTTTGCTGAAGGGATTGTTCATTAATGAACACTGTATTAGATCTGATTAAAGTGCACCATGTGATGGAGTTCAAATTGTGGGCGGCGATCGTTCCGGAGTTATCACATTCGTAAGCAATACAGGCTTAAACCACAGTGAAATACAAGCATATGACATTTAACCTCGCAAATGCAAGCTAAAAAGTAAACGATAATTTAGAAAGCTTGAAATGCTTGAAGATTGAAGCAATGAACTTGCCAGCGAGAGTATAAAAATTGTGCCGATTCCTGTTGTCTGTTGGCCAAATCTTGAACGAATTTAACGATTTAGCATATATTATCAATCTAGATGACAAGTATCGACATCTTTGCGATATTGCCTTTAACGCTAGAGCAAATCCTGCATATAAAATAGATATCAGTGTGCGAAACTGGAACAAATACAACAGAACACCAAGCTCATAAAGCTTTTCTGCTAAACTATACTAAGCAAAGAAAATCATTCCGTTTGATTTTGTTTTCGGGTTGAGCTCTTCTTACAGGTTTTTTTTCTATAGTTTCACAAAAATCCTACGAGAATTAGCCTGCATACTAGAAGTGTATAGAAGCATTTTCACCGACCGATATGAAATAACAACAATTATTATTTGATAAAACGACTGATTTGAAAATATTAAATGAGTATGGTGCGACGTTTCCATAGCGAAGTCAGAAGTTGTTTTTGCGAAGTATTAAAATGCAAGAGTAAATTTTATACACCTTAGCTTATATCAAGCTTACATCAGATGAACCATTCAGTATCAACTGATATTTTAAAACAAGCCAAATAGGTTAAATCTGCCGTTTCAGTATTTGTTATGAGTTAAATGAGATATGTCTGCCATTTACAGTAGACAAATAAAACATTTTTTTTACAAAAATAAGTATAAACAAGTTTAGACTTTCGAAAAAGAAAACATTGTTAATCGCTGCTGTACTATGTTTTTGTTAGGATATGTATTAAGTAAATGACATAAAGTGGTTCTCCATATACTCAAACAGAAAATTATTATAAAAGTTATAATTTTAAAATAATATGTCTTAATAGTTACAAATTTAAATTATATATTTAAATTAATTATAAATATCTTAAGTATAAAATATATCTTAAAAATATAATTTTAAAAGATATATTATATATATATCATATACAAGTTTATGTCAGAATTTAATTTTGAGAAATTTCTCCTATTTATGCTTTGATTCTTAGATATTCCATACTAAAGATAAGCCTATCGATTTTTATACTTTCAACGATGGGTCTTTAAAGGGAAAATCATAAATTTAAGGACTTTTAAGCAATTATTGTATAGAAATCGACTAGATTTTGTAGCACCACAGCTTAAATAAAATTAGAGTATTTTGATATAGTAATCATGAAAATTTTAAAGGAATTGGGTTAATCCTTTGTGTTTGAAACATTTACTTAGGATTGAATTTCGGATAGCTATAATTTTATATAATTTACTGGTATCAAAAATTGCCTTTTTTCTTTGTACTCTAACAATTTACAACTGGTGACACCATGCAGGTATGCTAAATGTGGCCCACACTGGTTTCCATTCACACAGCTCATGTGTGTCGTCCACGTTTATTTGTGCGCAGCTACTGCATATAGAATCCAGTATGGTCACTACGAGTGTGTGAAACTTTGTTAGAGCGAAATTGAAATATCAATTGTGCCGTTCGACAAATGGTCACATCCACTGCAGCTGCCAGTGTAAAGACAATAATGATAGTGTAACGGCACTTGTGCAATTTTATTGCCTAATATCACCGTGCAGTGTATGCAAAATGATTATTGCATTTGGGAGCCCCATAAAAATCACATCTACAATAATGTAGCAAGGGAATTTTGTTCAAACGTTTTGACCATTGTGGACCATCAATGAACACTGCAGTCACAATACTTTGTACAATAATCCTTGTCAATGCACTATTATGCGAAATGGTCGCAACACACACGTTTCCGTGCATCTGTTATTATGATTATACCAGAAATTGCAATTTTAAAACTTGAAGCCGATATTTAACCTCATACATTCTATTGAGCGTAATGGTTGTTGTAAAAGCCCAGATGACACATTTGGTAGGCTTTTGTACTCATAATTTGATTGTTGTTTGCAAAACTATGCTTTCACTTAGTGTAAACATTTTCTTGCCCTCAAACATTAAACACTTTAAAGGTATTAATAGTGAAGCTAAAAACAATATGTTCGTTAATTTGGCGAGCCGTATTTAAAGAACTTTATAAAAGATTAACATGTTCAAGGTGGTCGTAGCGAAAGGCAATGGTTCAACTAACATTTGCGACAAAATTTATTGAACATGTGGCCATATGCCCATTTATTCAAACGCGAAGAGTTAAAATACGCTCGAATGTTATGATATTACAGCTGTCAATTGGTTGTAAACTAGTCACATTTAAAATACCTGCATTATATATGGAACCGCTTTCCGCAAATTCCTTTTTGCTTACACGACGAAATTTTCCAAGAGGTCAATTTTACTGCGGCATAAGACCATGAACAATTTTGACAACTGATAGGACATTTATAAATGTGCGTTCGGTGACAGCAAAAACTATATTTGTTATATATTAACACTATGCCTAACCTAACATAACACAAAACCATATATTTGTTGACAGTGTAACGAAGCTTCGACTATTGTAAAGGCCATTGTTTGCAACGTGGTCTTTCTATTTGATGAGTCACTGGGCGGTGAACCTAATGTTGGAGATATGGCAAACCAGAGACAATTTGTGAATACACTGTCAATGAATAGACATTGTTTAATTTTTGGATGGTGTGTTTGAACTACTTCAGGACAGTTGGTGATAGATTTGACAGATCAGTTGGTGACGAGCGAATGTCTTACTTTTCTTTAGCTGTTTTTTTTTAATTTTACTAAATTAAACTATGAGCCGTTAGTTTTCCTTAGGTGTACTCACATTAATTTCGATTTAGTTTTAATATGTGTCAGTCATAAAAGAATCCAACGCTACAATACATAGCATATTTATACAGTGCACTTACTTCGCTATTTATCCGGTAATTAGATTTGTCAATGGAAACGCACGGTTCAGAGCGGCAAAGTTTGAAGTTCTGTATTACTAGTTTACTCCAGTCTACTTCGAATCATTGGTTCATAATCGAAATACAAGCAAGAAACATTTGGAAAGCAGCTGCCTCATACACCATAAATTTGACAGGTCTACAATGCTATAGCAACTACTCCGACACTATATAATCAAAGCTACAGCATCTTGACCAATATATAAAAAGCTCAAATGTTGAACTGTGATTTCGTGTAAAACTGGGGAAACGAGATTAATTTTTGTTTTTATAAAACAAAAACATCACAGCAGCTTAACATTGTTAGCTGTTAATACCGGTTCGAAACTTCCGATGAGCTTTTTCTAGAATCCTTCCTAAGAAAATTGTTGTCGTCCAAAATTATTCACAGTTCTGAGGATAACCTGTGTTGGTTGTTTGTAATTAATCCTTGTAGAAACTGAAAGATCAGACTTAAGATGGAACCAAGGACCAATTAGCTGCAATACTACCGTCAGACCTATTCGCACAACGGAGAAATTGCGTTCAAATTGCTTTGCATTGTTTTTTCTAATCTTATATGATGTCATATATCTATATATTGTCATAACAGCATATATTTTACATTACGTTATTGAGTTGCCTTAGCAGGTTTGTTACTTTTATGGCCTAATTTATACGTAGAATGACGCAGGAGTATTTACCGGTAGTTTCGCCTTTGTAAAGGCAAATATATCTATTATTAGGCTGAAATTATTCAGTAGAACCGCCTTAATAATCTAGTGATAGTGATGTTATTTATATGTTAATTCTTGGAGCGCGTACAGATAAAGTAGAGTGTAAGAAGTGTCGACAAATATTGCCACAGCCTGACGGTTGTGACAAAAAATTATACGCAAGCCTGCTAAATAATAATGAAGACACCGTCGTTGTTTTCCGTTTAAAGCGCAGGAAATCCATGTATTGAGGGCTGTCAGCTGTCGAAATGCTAGTTTTCATGATAGCCAGTAAGACACAAACTGTTGGCGGGACAGAATATGTAACTGCAGTGTTGATCAATGATCGACAATTGTAAAAACGTTTGCACCATAGTATGTAAGTGATATTTTTATTCCGCGCCCGAATGCAACAATCGATTCATCTACACGGCATGTTGGCACTAGGTATTATAATTGCGCAGGCGTGTACTACGACTATTGTCTTTACATTGTTAAGTGCATCGAATATGATCAGTGGATAAATGGCGCAATGAATATTTCCTTTGCGCTCTAGCAAAATTTCGCACATTCATATCGACACTAAAACATGTTTAAAATCGACACCGATTGTTAAAGTCGGCACAGTATAATTACGTACTACTATCTCATAATATACTATCGTAATGTAGGGTATTGGAAGAAATTGCCTGAATATTTATAAAATATAATAAATATTCTTTGTGTTAAACCTTAATTAAATTAGATGTTTCGCTTATGTGTCGACTATGCAAAAGTAAGCCTTAGCCATGCCTACTTACTTCATTCACCTTTAACTAATTATAGGCTTTAAATATTTCAAGGCTCATTAATATGATTTTGCCTAGAGACGTTGATAAATACGATTTGTACAAGCAGATATTAGAAAATCATTTATGCATAATACGTGAAACTGAAAATTGCTATAAAGCATTCGAAGCACTCAGAATTATCATCAATTGTAAATTAATTATTCCGAATACGTATACATAATACGGTGTTCACGTTATAATGTTCAGGCGAACTTAAGTAACCCTGACAGTGTCACACAAAGAGTATAGATTGCGGTGTGGCCGCACCTTGCATAATTTTTAATATTTCAAATGGTATCTAACTGACCGTCTGGGCAAAACAGCCGGCGTGATAGACACCCTCTAAAATCTTAATATTTGTCGAGGGTATCACTGACACCGTCTATGGGTAATTTGTGATGGTATGGCAAGGAATTTACGTTTTTATGTTGGCAACTGGTAGCTGGACTAAGCGTAAGTAATAACGGCTTTCTGCCTTTGTTTCGATTTTTTGTTGAACGTGTTTGTATCTTCAAAACTAGGATTCTTATTTATGGTTTAAACAAAAACAACAAGCACGCCATTCGCCAAAAAATTTGATATTATCGGTGTCATTTATACCCTCAGTTAATATGATATGGTGTTGGTTCCCGTGTCACTGACACTGTTTGTGTGTGATCTTCACTGCAGGGAGATACAGTTCCAAATAACCGGAGACATTATAACGCGAACACAGCATAAATACTACATCACTACAGTGAAAAACTGCCGACAGGTGAATTTAATATATGCATCATCGCTGATAATGACATGTTCAACCGAAGACCAGCTATATAGACTGTTCATCGACGCTGTATCGATCGGAGTGTCAGAGTGTTCAGAGTGTGTTTTAGCGCGAAAGATAAACTGTGTAAGACGCAAAGAATCACTATTATGATTTTTCTACAGATCAGCTAGATAAAAGCATGAGACTGAGCACGTATCCGCGTCGAAGGACATTAACGTGACATCCGCTATCTTCTTTTCGATTTGAACTCTGTTTCTAATTCAGCAGCCTACAAACAATTGACAACTTCATGCAAAATAATTACATAAATATTATTATATAAATTAATAAATCTGGAGCACATAAATTTATAAGCTATCACCTAATACATCTCCAAAACGCATTTGAGATTTGGCCACAACAAATGTTTTGTGTTATTTTGGTAAATATTAATTTATCACGCGATAAGCACCTGTTTGGGATTGAAATTAATATATAAGCAATTCATTAGAGTTGTTACTCAACCTTAAGACCATCAACAGTGTTAAAGTTACAAAGATCTAGAGTAGATACCGCGGATACAAAGTCTATAAATTAATACTGTTTGCAGATATTAATCCAAGATCAGCATGTGCAAGATGATGATATAAATAGTGAAAATAAGGTGTTTACCTGCAGTGGCGCCGCGAGCGCTTGAAACGTGGCGGGTCGAAATCGACTTATGATAGGCTACTGGTATTTTTATTATGTTGACAGCCTTCCAGGATTGCGGATGGTCAGATCACACGTTTACCCTCAAAAGTGGGGGGGGGGGGTCATGACCCAAACATTACGCTGTTGCGGCGTCCCTGTGTATTTACTTTGCTGATTATAATAGTCTAAAGGAACGTGGGTCTGTTACGCATTCGTATGTGATAAGATGGAAAATAAATGAAAACAAAATATGAAAAAGCGACAAAACGCAAAAAGGTCCGTCGTGATGGAATGGATGCAGTAAATGTTACTGTATTTCGTGCACAACATATCCAAAATACTTACCGTTAAGTTTAGCGCAGGAAACGCCGGGCGATAATTTCTTATTCCCAACTACCGTTGGGCCTTTGGAGCAGTAAATTCGGCGAAAATATGCAATTTTTTTTTACCAAACTCACATCTTTAACAAACAAAGTATATTAAGTTTTTGTGTTGTTTTGCATACAGTAGATCTATATTTTAGACCAGGAGACTATAATTTTGCCGAAATATAGTTCCCTAGTTATACCTTTTACTACTTTTGGCTATGTCCAACAGCTGAAAGTTAAGGCGTCTACGGGCCAAACGAATTTTTATGCTTTTCTGACTTGCAACTTGTAGCGGTCAATAAGTTGATTTAATACATAGCTAACTTTGAGATCAGTAATTCTTTTTTGACTTTTACTTTGGCTTCTTTTTTATAACTATCGTTGAAGTCTAATTTTCATTGTAGTTGGAATTCGCTGCCCGAACACTTAGTATATAAGTTTGACCACTATAGTTATTAAATAAATACTGACAGGACCACATGATCTCTTTCATTGAAAGCAATTGTACGAGTCTCTACGAATTACGTTGCCCAGGATATTAGATTAATCCACTCACTACAAAATGTGCAAAATCATGTAATAAGATTTTGATGTTTCCATAAAAATTTTGTCAGCCAAAGTGTATTTGTAAAATGTACATTGTGTAACTTGTAATTAAAATCCGATCAATATTTCAAGAACCGATCTTCCAATCGCTTTATTTTTTTCTACAACCATTCAGGGGCCCTCAAAAGTGGAGCGTTGTCTGCTATTCCTGAGTATTTGGAGGGTGGGTGATTCTTATTTAATTGGTAGTAATATAAGTAAATCGGAAGGTAAATGTAGATATAAAATGCTAAAGCATACGTCATATATTTGTGTTTAGCGTTGGTCGTTAAGTATAAACCTGAATGGTTTCACTCACGGCAGTACATGTATTCAAACAATCTTCGACACTATTACAGCGATTGCCGCTGCCACCGCAACCACGAAAAAAACGCACGACAGCGATCTTTGTCAAAATCGTAAAAATAATATAATCTGGCAGTTGACAAAACATTATGTTCTTCGCTATTATAGGTTTCTCCAATCGATTTAGATATAAAATGCTAAAGCATACGTCATATATTTGTGTTTAGTGTTGGTCGTTAAGTATAAACCTGAATGTTGTAGAAAAAAATAAAGCGATTGGAAATCTGTTTTAATATTTATCGGATTTTAATTACAAGTTACACAATGTACATTTTACAAATACACTTTGGCTGACAAAATTTTTATGGAAACATCAAAATCTTATTACATGATTTTGCACATTTTGTAGTGAGTGGATTAATTATCTGGTAATGAAATTCGTAGAGACTCGTACAATTGCTTTCAATGAAAGAGATCATGTGGTCCTGTCAGTATTTTATCAGAACTATAGTGGTCAAACTTATATGCAAGACGTTCGGGCAGCGAATTCCAACTACAATGAAAATTAGACTTCAACTTGATAGTTATAAAAAAGAAGCCAAAGTAAAAGTCAAAAAAGAACAAATGATCTCAAAGTTAGCTATGTATTAAATCAACTTATTGACCGCTACAAGTTGCAAGCTCAGAAAAAAGAATAAAACTTCGTTTGGCCCGTAGACGCCTTAACTTTCAGCTGTTGGACATAGCCAAAAGTAAGAAAAAGGACAAATTAAATAACGATAAATCGTCTAAATTATAATAAAAAAATATTAAATTTAAAAATACTGTATGTAAACAACACAAAAACTTAATATACTTTGTTTGTTAAAGATGTGGAGTTCGGTAAAAAAAAATTTCGGATTTTTGCCTAATTCAATGCTCTCAAAGGCCCAACGGTAGTTGGGAATAAGAAATGTTTGCTCGGTGTTTCCTGCGTGAAACTTAACGGTAAGTATTTTGGATACGTCGCGACGAAATACAGTAACATTTACTGCATCCATTCCATCACGACGGACCTTTTCGCGTTTTGTCGCTTTTTCATATTTTGTTTTCATTTATTTTCCATCTTATCACATACGAATGCGTAACAGACCCACGTTCCTTTAGACTATTATAATCAGCAAAGTAAATACACAGGGACGCCGAAACAGAGTAATGTTTGGTTCATGACCCCCCCCCCACACTTTTGAGGGTAAACGTGTGATCTGACCATCCGCAATCCTTGAAGGCTGTCAACATAATAAAAATACCAGTAGCCTATCATAAGTCGATTTCGACCCGCCACGTTTCAAGCGCTCGCGGCGCCACTGCAGGTAAACACCTTATTTTCACTATTTATATCATCATCTTGCACATGCTGATCTTGGATTAATATCTGCAAACAGTATTAATTTATAGACTTTGTATCCGTGGTATTGACTCTAGATCTTTGTAACTTTAACACTGTTGATGGCATTAAGCTTCAGCAACAACTCTAATGAGTTTTGCAGATATATTAATTTCAATCCCAAACAGGTGCTTATCGCGTGATAAATTAATATTTACCAAAATAACACAAAACATTTGTTGTGGCCAAATTCTCAAATGCGTTTTGGATGTATTAGGTGATAGCTTATAAATTTACGTGTCTCTATTTTATTAATTTATATAATAATATTTATGTAATTATTTTGCATGAAGTTGTCAATTGTTTGTAGGCTGCTGAATTAGAAACAGAGTTCAAATCAAAAAGAAGATAGCGGATGTCACGTTAATGTCCTTCGACGCGGATACGTGCTCAGTCTCATGCTTTTATCTAGCTGATCTGTAGAAAAATCATAATAGTGATTCTTTGCGTCTTACAGTTTATCTTTCGCGCTAAAACACACTCTGAACACTCTGACATTCCTATCGATACAGCGTCGATGAACAGTCTATATAGCTGGTCTTCGGTTGAACATGTCATTATCAGCGATGATGCATATATTAAATTCACCTGTCGGCAGTTTTTCACTGTAGTGATGTAGTATTTATGCTGTGTTCGTGTTATAATGTCTCCGGTTATTTGGAACTGTATCTCCCTGCAGTGAAGATCGCACACAAACAGTGTCAGTGCACACGGGAACCAACACCATATCATATATAACTGAGGGTATAAAATGACACCGATAATATCAAATTTTTTTGGCGAATGGCGTGCTTGTTGTTTTTGTTTAAACCATAAATAAGAATCCTAGTTTTGAAGATACAAACACGTTCAACAAAAAATCGAAACAAAGGCAGAAAGCCGTTATTACTTACGCTTAGTCCAGCTACCAGTTGCCAACATAAAAATGTAAATTCCTTGCCATACCATCACAAATTACCCATAGACGGTGTCAGCTATACCCTAGACAAATATTAAGATTTTAGAGGGTGTCTATCACGCCGGCTGTTTTGCCCAGACGGTCAGTTAGATACCATTTGAAATATTAAAAATTATACTAAGGTGCGGCCACACCGCAATCTATACTCTTTGTGTGACACTGTCAGGGTTACTTAAGTTCGCCTGAACATTATAACGTGAACACTCTTTACGAGCATGTATTCGGAATAATTAATTTACAATTGATGATAATTCCTAGTGCTTCGAATGCTTTATAGCAATTTTCAGTTTCACGTATTATGCATAAATGATTTTCTAATATCTGCTTGTACAAATCGTATTTATCAACGTACTCAAGGCAAAATCATATTAATGAGCCTTCAAATATTTAAAGCCTATAATTAGTTAAAGGTGAATGAAAGTAAGTAGGCATGGCTAAGGCTTACTTTTGCATAGTCGACACATAAGCGAAACATCTAATTTAATTAAGGTTTAACACAAAGAATATTTATTATATTTTATAAATATTCAGGCAATTTGACATTTATATCGACACCA
>JASANE010021130.1:0-23789 GCA_030248225.1 Trileptium ribeirensis
CCTATATAGAAGATAATAGCTCTGCAAAATAAGACCATAACACCCATATAACTCGAACGGATATTGTCGTTTTCCAGTATTTTGGATCCCAAGGACCCATTGACCACCCCATTTGGATCCAACCCTGCTGCGTAAATAGTGACGACAGCAGCATACTATGTGCAGTTATATAAAATGTGAATTGCTTTACAAAACTGATACTATAACATGCATATAGCTGGAGCGGTTGCGGAGATATTGTCGTCTTTAGTCTATCTTGAGTCTCATGGCCCACTTAAAAACACCATTTTGACGCAACCCTGCGATGTAAATATCAACAACTGCAGCACCTTTCGTGCCGCTATTTAGCGGCTGAACTGCGCTGCAAAATGAGACTAATAACACTCATAAAGCATTTAACAACACATCTGACTCAGATTCTGCATCCTAAAAAGTCATATAGTAAAGATTATAGTGCTTTTTGCCCTACAAAATCAGCCTAATTTAGCTAACTTATCTTCATCAATTACAATATACAATCGATATACAATCCATAACGTGTTTTCCCGGACCCCTTTTGACGTGACTCGAATCCAACTGACCCATTTTTACAACGCGAAGAAGTTTACTTTATGCTTTCGAATGAGCTATCGGGCAGGTCAACCAGCCCAGCCAAAGTTGAGTTATACGTGTCACACTCAAAAAACCAGAAACGGACACCGTCGAAATTTACCACTCTGGCCAGTGAAAATTTTTGCTACGTTCCTTACACTCACCACATTCAGAATTCAACTACAATAAAAACGAAGCGCCACGCTTATGGGACGAGATACTAGTAGTTTATACTATGTATGTACATTCACGGACAAAAGTGCACAAAACGAATGCAGATTGACGAAGTTGCATCCTTTCGCGTCGAGGCAAAATTTCGTCCGTCCGCGTCTGCGCTTACTTTTGTACCAGATTATAATGAAATAATAATATTGTGTTTTCAATCTTTAGGAGGCCGGAACTTTTAAAAGGTGTTTACCAGATGGGCTTCACGTATCCGTCGAAAATACAGGAAACTGCTTTGCCTACGTTGCTAGCTGATCCGTAGGTTTATGTATTGTAATAGTTGTTGTTTTCTACGTATATACATATAAAAGTTTTTATTATCTTGCTGCATACTCTAACACTAAAGTTATATTACGATGTGACCGTGATTAAATGAAATGGGCGTGCAAACCTTTTGCATAATATTGCGTTTTATGTTTTAGCCAATGTAGTTTCACTAGAATCAATTGACAAACACTGTTATCTTAGCAGTTTGACGCTTTCATGAACGCACATTCATAAATTTCTGTTTTAACTAATAGAAGCAGGAAGCAACACGCGTGTTACCTAAGCGTAGGAAGGAAGGATAGCTTAAGAGATTTTTTACGGACACATGCATCTATGTTACCTCCACTTCTGCAATTCAAGCGGCGTTTTGTTTTTGTCAGATTATTCTTTTCTTACTTGTCATTGTGTTTTATTTGACTAGAGTTTTGCTGAATGTTACGTACCAGATTCCATTGTTCCCAATTAAGATAGTGCCAAATTCTAGAGTCGCAGCATGCCAATTGTCGGTAGTTTGCTCATCAAAGTATCGTCGCTTCACCAGCGGTTTGCTCAAAACTGATCAGGTTGAAAACTGGTTGTGATCTCATTGCTTAAACGCTTTATTAACTCAATTTTTTCTGTTTTCATATTTATATATATGTTTGTAATATCCACAAACATTGGGAACCTCATGGATTCAAATCTCTAGATGTATTATTTAGTTAATTAGCGTAATTTTCACGTACAATTTTTTGATATGGTAAATTGTATTGTTCCTTTTGTAGGCCGCAAAACATGATCGCGCAATCTCAAAGTGGAACTGGAAAGACTGCTTCCTTTGTTCTTGCTGCTCTTAGTCGGGTGGACACTTCAAGAGCGTTTCCACAGGTAAGGGTAGTAATAATAAAACCTTCTAAATGTTTGACAATAGCTTAAAACAAAATTTTAGACAGTCGGGTCGCCACCAACACAGTATATTTCTTTATTGACATGGAAATTAACCATTTGCAAATTTGCGATGTCTTATCTGAATTATTTTGTCTTGGGGTCGCGGCTATCAGCGAAGGGTCGCGTTTTTTCACTGAGCGGGTACCCGGAGGTGTCGCAGTGAGGCCGCTGTCATACTTTTTACACCGGCAGCATTGCGCTTATGTATGTAGTCTGCATATAATGTTGCTAGCAAATCAATTCTAATTTCATTTTAGGTTCTTTGCCTATCGCCAACATATGAGCTAGCCTTGCAAATAGGAGCTGTTTTTCAAAAAATGGCTCGATATTGCAACGATATTAAAGTTAAATACGCTGTTCGTGGCGAACGAGGTATGTGTAATTTATTAGTTTAATATCATTTGTGGTTCTTTATGATATTTGGAGGTATGGTTTTGAGCATTCAGCAATGCGTTGAAGTAGCATACCATATTGTATTGGACTGGAATTGGAAAAACAATACTATGAAATTTTCTTATATTGAATATTGTATAATATTGCTACGATTATTATACTACTAAATGTGTAATTTTACGCACATTGTAGTAATTGGTTCGATTCGAACCAAATGGATCAAAGTAGATTTCAGATTTATGTTAGCTAAAATGTTTCAGCGGGTATTCCGGACGAAATAGACAATTTATATCCTTTTTACGCGGCAAATTGATTGCAAAACAGTGGAGTATCACGTAGGAAACGATGACTCTGAATTTTTGCTGGATATGCAATCGGTATTACTAGTGTTGAATCGACGATTACGAGCATAAACTTATGCTATAACTGCACGGTGCTTAAGAATTTGTAAGACTGAAAAAATGATAGACAGTTTAAAATAGTCCGAGTTACACAAAACATCTTGTGCAACGCTTAAAGTGAAGTGACAACATTGAATGCCTCTCCCGTTTTTATAGCAATGAAAACATGTAACCATACTATTTGGACTTAATGTACATGGATATAATTCTCTTAATGTAAAACCAGGGCGGGTGATTTCGACGTGCACTCATTCATTGTGTTATATAATTAGACTATCATTGTTCCAGACTAAGTGTTTCTAAGTAAAAATTAATTGGACAAAATCTATGCTACAGCAATATGTATTCGTACCATTGGCGTTACCTGAAATAACTGTTTCTAGGTATCCATGAAAGCGACAAAACGGCAAATAACAGTATTATAAAAATATTATGTTTTGATGAGCTCTTACTCTATGAATGGCATGAGCTCTAATTTAGTGGTGTGTTTGCTTTGAGCAAGGCTACATTACTGATTTTCCAATCGGTTAGCTTCGTTTATACTTCCGTAAGGCGGAAATATTACCGTTTTGAACATCAAACATGGTGTTCTAAACCGGGGCGAAAATTTTCGGTAATAAATAATAAATTTTCTGTATAAAACTAGCACAACAATACTATTGTAATGTTTACTTAGTTTATGTTCCGTGAAATTATGTTTGAGTTCCGTATTTTTTTATTTTTAACTCTCCACTGTTGAGCTGGGGTGTAACCCTGTTAGGAAAACAAATTAAACACACTCGATGTCTTCAGTTTGACTTGTGATCCCCGGACAAGTGCCGAAGGTACTTATCAAGCGGTTTGGGAAACATAAATTTGTGCCTGATACTGGAATCAAACTAAACTCTATAATGTCTTGTTTTTTTATTTTTGTACGTAAATGAGAATATGTAGTTAATAAAATTCTACATTCAACGAATGGATATGAAAAAGTTGTCTAGATTGTTGTAGGTTTGTATGATCGATATTATGTGATGGTTAGAGTATTATTTAAATGCTATTGCTTTGGTTACTGATCTAATACATTGAGCTATACATGTCTGGATCGTTGTGCACTAGGCCAAAAATTCGCCGCAAACAGCATTAACGTCTTCAGGAAGTGTGTATCTTATCGATTCTACAGCTTTTCAGTAGACCAGTTTTGTAATAGCTGCATCTGTTTGGTTGAGTCCTGTAAACTGGAATTATTATTGTTACTATGGAATTTATAATTCAAAATTGTAGCTCTCAGTTGTAGCTGCATCATTTTTGCTTCATACGATATATATATATTTACTACAGTTGTGCCTCGGCAACAAATCACTGAACAGGTAATAATCGGCACCCCTGGCACCGTTCTGGATTGGTTGAGTAAGTATCGCGTCTGTGATCCGAAGCAAATCCGTGTGTTTATTCTTGACGAAGCCGACGTTATGATTGCGCAACAGGGTCATCAAGATCAATCGATACGAATTCACAAGTAGGTAGTAAGTAATAAATGGCTCAAGTTTGTAGTAGTTAAGACAGTGTAATAAAGCCAGTTTGTTTCCGCTCGAGCTTGAGAAATATTAATGAAAAGTAGTGATATTAACACATATTGCATGTTAGGTGTCGGTACTGCTAGCTATAAGAGTAACCACAGTTTGAGTTCGTGTTTTCAGCACAGTATAACTTGAAAACAAATCGCACGAAAATATATTTTCGTCATGATATGTATTTTAGATATTTTAAAAATTCATGCAATAGATGTGTCTTTTTTGGTATTCTAGCAATTTTGAACATTCCAAATGTATTGCTCATGCTATTTTGGATATTGGGTATGTAGTTGGCATAAAGCCGATAAAGTGTTGTAGTTCCTGTTAGTTTGCTGGCTTCTCGCTGTGCGGGGAGACGGGACTGTCTTGCTTGGTGTTACCCCATTTCGTGGGTCGGTGTCGCGCAGTGCATGCCATCCCTATCGTATTGGTCACGCGGCGACTGAGGGGGGGGCAGCCTTCATACTTGATCGCCCCGCGTTTCAGGTATTGACTCCTAATTAGGAACGTTGTGTTGTTGCTCGAGTTTTTATTCTTTGAAGCGCTGCAAATATAGTCTTAAATTTATGGCTGGTGCCGAAATGCCTCAAAATTTAAACAAAAAAATAACCACAAATATGAAGAAATTAGTAAAAAACAAAATTATCTGAACCAGGGGTCATATTTGTCGACCGCCGCTCCATGCAGCCGGCCCCAAATAGTTGCCCTCCTGGTTGGACCCAAACTCCACAAATTGTGATCCGATAGAGAGCCAGGTTCGTGGTGTATTGCGTATTGTTGTAGGTAGCTGCTTCGTTAATTCCAATTCTTCTGTTGCGACATTTTTGTCTAACTTTCTGCTAGTATTATTACAGGGTGCCCGCGACCTGGAGAAATCTGGAGAGCACCTACAAACCGGGAGAAACCTGGAGGAACTGGGAGAAGAAGGTGTAAAAAGACATAAACCGGGAGACCAGGGAGACCTCATAATCCTTCACAAAGAATAAGAAAATAAAATGTCGGATTCTCTACGGGGTTCATGTGATAACTATTCTGCCTTTGAAATTTCAGTTCTAGGAAGCTAAGAAAATTGAAATCGAGAAACAAAGGTTGTCTGAGACTTACAGTTTAAGTAACACGGTGTTACCGCTATTAAAAGTCACGAGACTAAAAGTGCAGGACATTTGAAAGCCGTTGAACAGTATCATAAACTAAGGAAGATGGTACCATTCTTCACGGTATGTGATGATGTGGATCGTCCCAGTACATCAGTTGCTGTAGCGCGCATGGGGCCGACTTCAACTATTGAACCACAGCAAGAATCTTTTTTTATGAGAGAATCTGTTAGTAGGAGCAGAGGTAACCTGGGCTTTGAAATGTTTTCGTAGCAATTTTTCATACCGTAGTTGTGCACGCATTAACGAATTATTTAGGTCAATGTTTCTTGACAGTGATATAGCAAGACAATTTTCTATGGGTTACGACAAAGTAGCATATTAGGTTACTTATATTTAGTACCTTATTTTAACATTGAGTTGCGAAAAGAGGTGCAGCAAGCTTCTGAATTTGTTATATGCTTCGACGAATCATTAAACAAAGTTGCTCAGCAGTGCCAGATGGACGTCATGGTACGATTTTATAATAGTTGCTGCAACAGTGTTTAAACACGGTATCTCACATCAGTTTTTTTGGGGCGGACGAATGCTGAAAATATTAAAACGGGATTTGTTGGGCCTCTAGGTGACGCGTTGTTCAGTCGTAGTAAATTGATCCAAGTGTCAATGGATGGACCTAGTATAAATTGGTTTTGTTTGCCAAGAAGTTTTCTTCACTACGGTGGCTCGAAAACTCAGAAGTGGTTTCGCGGTGTTCAGAGTTGTTGCCGCACTATAAGAAATATGTTGAAGAAGTTAAGCCTAAGCCAACTGTGCCCCGTTTGATATTTTGAAGACTGCGTTCGCCGATCCGATATTGAATGCTAAGCTAGAATTTTTCCCATCTGTTGCCGAAAACATGGAACCTTTTTTGACTAAATTTTAGTCTAATAAACCTATGCTTTCATTCTTGTACGAGGAATTGTCTTCGGCTACATATACTATGTTTCGTCGCTATTTGAACGAAACCGTGTTAGATAGAGCTAACAGCATTGGCAAATTAGCAAAACTCGACACATCTGTTTCCGGCTCAAATTGTGTGTTATTAAAGGATATCTATGTTGGTTTTTGGGGCAGGTAGAGCATTAAAGTCGTCGAAAGTGACCTTCAGAAAATGATTTTCGGGAATATTACAAAAAGTTTTTGTCAGCAATGGTGGCTAAAATATTGGAGAGTAGCCCATTAAAATTTGCAGCAGTTCGTGCTTGCAGTTCGATTTCACTAAAGCTAATTTTGCATTCCCATAGCATAGCAATTTCCCGCTTCCAAAGATTACTGGAAATTCTTGTCGATAAAGGTGTAATACTATCTGTTACTGCTGACAGAGCCAAAATTTAGGTTGGCAACATCTGTGCGAACGCCGCAGCACAGAATGATATCCTGAAGTTTGTAGCTGAGCGCGATGACTTAGGGCAGTTTTATGCTCGTTTGGTTGGTACTTCGCCGGAAAAGAAGGACCTGTGGACCGTTGTTCGCAAAGTACTTATTTTATCTCACGGAAACGCTTCAATTAATGGAGAATTGTTGGTAGAAAACTTAAAACAAGAATCTCATTGCTCAAAGTGTGGTGTATGATTCGATAGCCGCTGCAGGAGCTGCATTGATTGTGGATATCAGCAAATCAATGTTACAATACGTACGGTCAGCTAGGTCTCGCTATCGAGACGCACTTGACTACAAAAAGCGTCAGGATAGGGCTGCTGAATCTGCGGCCAACAAAAGAAAGCGAGCAGCAAAAGAGCTGAAAGAAATACATGTGAAAAAATGCAACTGGCCGCTAAATCGACAGCTGAAAAGAAAATGCTCGATGAAAAAATTCATGAATTGGAACGCCTCGCCAAAGACTAATAGGTAGGCAATACTTCAGTGTAGGCTTTTTAGTTGGTAGTGCATTTGTAAACCTTAGTAATAGGTGGTAGTATAACCAAAAATAAAGCGAAATGTTATACTAGCGTCATATTCGGGTTTCGAGTTTTTATTGCATTGTTAAAACTAGTTCCCTCAGAATGTAAAACCGGGAGAAATAATCAGAAACCAGGAGAGCGCCGAATCATTTTGCGTGGACACCTTGTTATTCGGTATAGCCATTATTTCGTTAAATATATCTATTTTGCGTGGTTTTAGGCTGTTGTCTACTGATTGCCAAATGCTTCTGTTCTCTGCCACCTACGAAGATGATGTTAGTTTATAAAAACTTTTTGTCTGTGATTTTGCGTTTACCGCACTGCGTTTACGGATGCAGAATTTTTGTATTTAACTGTCCAAACAGTAACAAACTAAACATTTCTCAACTTAGGTCTTCATGGATAGTTTGATCATGCACCATTTAAATAACACCACATCGCTAGTGTAAACGCTTAGCGGTAAACATAACACAATCGCTTGTGTGATTCGTTTTAGCGATGGTTTAAAATACTGTTTTAACACCAAAATATATGTAGCAGTGTCCGGCTTTTCAAT
Source organism: Trileptium ribeirensis (assembly GCA_030248225.1). NCBI lineage: Eukaryota > Metazoa > Nematoda > Enoplea > Enoplida > Thoracostomopsidae > Trileptium > Trileptium ribeirensis. The sequence goes on from JASANE010021130.1 coordinate 7,951, forward strand.
CTACAGAGTTACTATCAAACAAGAACCGAAACTGTATTTGCTGTCAGAACACTATAACAGTTCTTCGTCTACACTATAGTTGTAAAGGCGGTTTTGGCTATACTTCTGGATGATTGCAATAAAAATATATAATAACCAAGTTTCTATGAATACATTGCCTGGACGAAAACGACAACTGTTATAGCACAGCACTGTTCAGTCGGTGGTCGATCCCACGAACGATGATTATTAATTCCGGTAAATATAATGTTTACATTTTGATTTTCTATTAATCGCTAATTCTCTGTGAATGGAAAATAAATTTGAAACAGCTACTTGATAACATGATTAAATTCATAAGGATCTCTCAAAAAATTATCATGACTTTCTTATAACATTGAATACTAAATATTTTTTCAGGTAATGGAATTTGCTGAAGCAATTATTGCTGAACCGGTGATAATCCGTCTTAAACGTGAAGAAGAAACATTAGACAACATTAAACAGTATTATGTTCAGTGCTCATCGCGTGAAGAGAAGCTACGTGCCCTATCAAACATTTACGGCGTCCTTACGATAGGTCAATCTATGATATTTTGTCAAGTGAGTCAATACAAGATTTTTGGTTGTCCGAAAAATTTTGATATGGGCTAACTAGATAGTAAGGGTTGCTTGAATCTAAGCAATGATTCGTTATTGTGTACAATCAAGTTAAGCCAGTTCCTTTGTTTTATTTCTATATTGTACGTTTGTACTTTAGTATATTTGCATAATACCGTATGTACTTATTAATTTAGTATTAAATTACTAGGATATATATATTTATTGAATAAACAGTACCAAATTATAAATTTCGTAATAATTATAGATTTTATGATAAAATTATATAATATATATAATTCCAATAATATATTTATAGAAAATTATTTATCTAAAAATAATAAAGTAATATAATTTAATACATAAATATAAGGTTACTTATATATCTGTCTAGAAGGGACTTAATAATAAAGTACTATACTTATCACACTTAATATAAATAATTTATATTCATATATTATTTATGTAAATAGTAAATTAATATTAATATAATTAAAAAGCCGTAAAATAGTATTTAATTTGGGTCTAAAATTGGGTTGATAAGAAGAAAATTGGGCGCGCGGACAGTTGTGGATTAACTTGTCTCCGAAACCAAGACAAATTACCTCGAAAAGAGACAATTTCCCTGGCTAAGGTTTGGGACCCCAAATGGGTTCCGGAAAGTTGACGTCCCCAGACAGAATAATTAAATTTTAAATAACCTTCTTAATTACTTTAATCTCCAAAAATTGTAATTTGGATTAGGACCGCCACCGCTGTACGGTAGCCGTTCCAAATCGAAATTTTATTGGCTACATTAAGATAAGACCGGAACTCCGGTCTCAATCAAGTTGTCTCCGATTGATCGGAGACTGAAAAGATAGTAGGGGTTACACGTCCCGAGACAAATAGCAAGTTCCGTCTGACTGCGGCACCACGGGGTTCTGTTGGTTTTACAGACCGGCTCCGATGCTTTATTCACATGTCGATTTCAGCTACTTTAGTTTTGGCTTTCTCGGCTTTTGATTATGAACTATCGGTTTTGCGTACGAGTGGACCGGCGATGGAGCTCAACTCTTAGTGCCCATAATTTTCGAGTGAAGACTACTTAAGTACCCAAATCGCTTGCCTAAGAATCTACACATAAAACGAACCAACAAAACAATTTTTGACGATTCGTATATAGTGTTTCCGCATTGAGCTGCCAATTATTGCGCTAATGGGAAGATCCTTTTTTGCGAAGTTGTGTATAAAATTGGTATATAGTACACTCGTGAACCTAGGGATTGACATGGCCATTAAATTTCTGTAGCATTACAAATTCAGATCGTTAGGATAGTATGATACGTTTTGACAGGAACCTGAAATCGAGCTTTGATCGAAATGGCTAAAGCAACCCTTCAGCTGCGAAAAATAGACCATGAGGCACGGACTTATTGTATAGTCTTACGAGTTGTCGTGGATCGTACTACTCTTGTCTTTACTTGAATGAGGGTTAAATATCAGGTTTATTGAGGTCAAAAATAATTTTCTTGGAAATTCTGCCCTTGTACCTTTTCTTCAAATGCTTCGTTAAACTGGTCCTGACCTTTTCTTCAGGTGGCTCTGAATTAGTAAGATCAAATTTTTTTCATATGATAGAGCTAAGTTTTAAGCCTAGTAAATTACATACTTAATAAATAATCCTTAACTCTCGAGAAAGACTTTCTGAGTTGTACTATAGTCACAACCCTATCAGACGGTGCTTTCTGTATATATATTTGTTTTGTATTCACTGGATCGGACATTTAAATAGATCGGTTAAAACATTTAAATGGACTAAACATCGATTAAGATGCAACGCAGAGATGTCACTGTCGTTGTATTTCAAAATAAACCTTAGGAATTAGATTAAAATTCGACATGAGCTGTGAAATTCAAGTTATTTTCCATTTTAAAATATATGCTTAAAATATATTTTGGTGTTTTGTACAGTCGTGGTTAGAACTAACTGCACGAAAAACGAATGCGCACGCACGCAAATGCGTTGAAAAGTTTTTGCGTCTTGCGAGTATAAACGGGTTTGCGTGCGTATGCATTTAAACGCGTTTAAACGAATTTGCGTGCGTATGCGTTTAAACTCTATTTCTTGCGTATGAGTTTGAAAGCGTTTGCATGCGTGTGCATTAAATTGTTTGCTTGCGTGTACATCTAAACGCATTTGCGTTCGTGTCCATTTGCGCATGTGCAGTTAATTATGTCTGTGACTAGTTTTTCTGGAACTTTAAACCGTACTCAGGAAACTAACTCAATTTGAAACAGCGAAAAAACTAGCCGCACTGCCTCCGTTTCTTTTCGCCGCGCCGTTACAGGTATTAATTTATTCTTCTTACAATGTTAAACAAAAAGCTACCAAACGTATACTGAGACTGAACTAAACTTGTATTAGTACTACCTTTATCGATCATGGTTGAATTTCGCCTGCCATGCTTTCTCAAACTACCTCGATAGTTTCTTGGGGAACTGAACCGGAGGTGGGGTAAGTAATTCGGTGTCCCCGGGTCTTACTGGTGAGTTGCAGCTGAACTAAGGGGGCTGAAAAACGCTAAACAACTGATTCGCAGTATATATTTAGGCACAATAGTATGCATTATATAATCAGTTACACCATATCGACTGGCAGGTTGATTTGCCTGAACGGGGGTGGAGAAGGCCGAAATATTTAGGCGCTGGTTTCCGCGGTGAAGCCAGCTTGCATTGAGTTATGTCATTTTTTGGTGTACCACCTTTACCCCTTGCCGCTGTATACTGGTTGTGTCATAAGTGAATTGCTCTTTCAGACTAAAGCAACTGCAAATTGGCTAGCGAAGCAAATGGTATCTCAAGGTCACGCTGTTGCGCTATTGTCTGGCGAATTAGCTATAGAACAACGAGCTGACATCATACGACGGTTCCGCGATGGTAAAGAAAAAGTACTGATTAGCACTAACGTGACCGCTAGAGGTGAGATCTGCTTAGTTATAAGGGGCGTGGTCTGCTATATGTAGATAAGATATGCTGAAAGTACTTATCAGTACTAATGTAATAGCTAGAAGTGAGATCTGCTAATACATAACGGATGAGATCTGCTAACAGTCCTGATCAACACTAACGTGATTGCTAGAGGTGAGATAATTGTACTAGTCCAATAGCTTATTGCTTTTTGACGTAGAATAGCATTGAACGAAGGGAGAATTATTGAGATATTTTTCTAAATACTTCCGAAAATTCGCAGTAATTTTGTTTTATAATATCTGTCCGTACAAAATGTAAATGAGTGCATTATGAACCAATTGTTAAGCAGCTTTAGACTACTTCACTTCAGGAAAGCTACAGTAGCGCCTAAAACGACTGTCGCCTTATGATCGAGGACATCGAGCATTTAGTGCTATAACATGCTTCGAGTAGTGAACGATGAACGGTTATTATTTGTAACTATAACTTGTATAATTATTTATTCGTATTGCCAGTATGATAACTTCTGTAGTGTTAGATACAGCTGTTAAACATGATTTGCAATACTCAAAACCGTATTGCTTAGGTATTGTAAGGTGAGATTAATGTCGTGTGGTGTTGAACACATCGCAATACTCTTGATTTACGGAAATATTGGAAAGTTTTGTGCCTGTTCTTTTCTCTTTCGTTGTGTCTGACTTATCAAAACGTAGTGGATAATGTGTGTTACAGGGTGGAAATCTTTCAAATTCCGTCTGTGTGTTTGTGTGATCTGCCATAACTCGGGAACGACTTAACCGATTTTCATGATCTTGAGCTCATTCGAACCGGTATACCCATGCGTTTTGATTTGGGAGGTCAGGGTTTTTGCCCCATTTTAGTACCCTTCATGGAAGCAAGGTTATTTTTATCTTAACTTTCGATTTTTTTCTCCGGTTGGTTTTATTTCATAGTAAAATGATAAATGCCGATGCTTGTTTTTCGATCAAAGCTCCAGTTTTGGATTTATGGGGTTTGGTGTACTGTGGTATGTTGCCCCAATGGTTCCTTGGCCCAAAATTTGAAATGTTTGGTCTGACGTCTTGGGCGGCCGATAAGTTTCACCTGTGGGTTTTCGGGCATGAGAAACTCATTGCCGGTGCTGGTTTTGTTCTGTGACCCATGGTTCTATGGGTACGGAGGCATGGCGCCCCATGGTTCGGGGTCAGAGGTCAAAATGAGGGTTTTTACCCCATTTTAGCACCCTTCACGGAAGCAAGGTTATATTTATCTTAACTTTGGAATTTTTTCTCTGCTTGGTTTTATTTCATAGTAAAATGATAAATGCCGATGCCTTGTCTTTTGTTTTTTCGATTAATGGTTCGGCTCAAAAGTTATGGGGTTTTATGTATGGTACTCTAATGCTTCCTCGACCCAAAATTTGAAAATTTGTTTTGACGTGCTGGCCGGCTGAAAAGTTTTCTTTGGGGGGTTTCGAGCATAACAAACTTATTGCAGGTGTTGGTTTTACTCTGTGACCCATGGTTCCATTTGTACGGGGTTATGGCGCCCCCAAGGTTCGGGATCAGGGGTCAAAATGTGAGGTTTTTGCCCCATTTTAGTACCCTTCATAGAAGCAGAGTTATGTTTATCTTAACTTTCGAATTTTTTTCTCTGCTTGATTTTGTTTCACAGTAATATGATAAATTCCGATGCCTTTTTTGTTTTTCGATTAAGGCTCCGGTTCATGGGGTTTGAAATATGGCACCCTCATGGTTCAAAATTCGAAAATTTGTTGTGACGTCCTGGGCGGCTGAAAAGTTTTGCTTGGGGATTTTCGGCCATGACAAACTCATTGCTGGTGTTGATTTTGCTCTGCAATCCATTGTTCCATGGGTACGAGGGTATGGCGCCGCCATGGCTCATCGACACAAAATTCCTAATTTTACTGTTACGTCCTGGGAGGCTGATAGCGCCCACTTGGGGGTTTTGGGGCATGTGAAACTTATTGCCGGTGTTAGTTTTGTTCTAACTTGCGCGGTAATGTGTCATATCCACATATTATGGCATATCGACATATGCCATCGAGAGCTGATTTGCTGTGCACGCAAAAGGTGTAGTTGTACCTATACGTCACTACGTTCTGCTATCTCGATAGAGTGATTAGTATAGTTAAGGTTGAACCGCTGTGCATAGTTTTTGGGACCAATTCTATCGTTTCTTGTCGCGAATTGTCAGCATTTTAGGATTGGCTGGCTACGCCTGAACTGAAAAGGGTTGTTCCTTTGTTAATATGCCTATATTCTAAGAATTTTTCTGTCGGTCTTTCAATCAAAGTAAATCTGGCCTGTCCACATCCTTTAATGGGTGGGAGTTCGGGGCCCATATTCATGCTTGGGGAAGTGCAATGGCGGGTCAGTAAATGAAGTGCTTTGTACATGAAATTTGCAAAAATTATCTAAACTTTTATCTGATTGCAGTTTTGCGCGCGTCAATTATAAGAAACAATAATTGTTGTTTATTTTCACCCGTTATGTTGGTACCTCATCCACCTCTGAACGAACATTGTCGCTTACGCATATTAACAGGTAACTAAGGTCATTTACAGCGGGCAGTACTTTTTAGTTAATATCTAAACATAATTTGCAACCAGTTTAGGCTGTTTTTTACAAAGTAATCTCTCAAATATTTGAATCCTTCCGAAGACGATGTTGCTTACAAATCAACGGTAATAGTGGGAAGATCATGTTGTTAATAGTTGTATTTTCAGGTATCGACGTTGAACAAGTCACGATCGTCGTCAATTTTGATCTTCCGATAACCGTCGGACGGAAAGCCGATTACGAAACGTACCTGCATCGAATCGGGCGAACGGGTCGCTTTGGAAAAGCTGGTATTGCTATCAATTTTAGTGATGGCCCGGAATCTATGGCTATCCTGAAGGACATAGAAACTCATTTTAGTAAGTTATGGCTGTATTATCATTAGTAACGTATCGCTAGGACATTCGGGCTGCAATTTAATTTAAACGCTGTTATTATAATGTAATAGCCGCAGATGATGATGGTAAATTTAGTTTGGTGCAGATGATGACTTCATTATTATTTATAGTTGATAGCAGTTGTAGCTGATTTTTTAAAACTTGTTGAAAAAACTGGATGTAATCAATGTCTGAAAGTCATTTCAAAACATGGAGTAGACCGCTTGTTACTTGTAATAATTTTAGCGATTTTTTCCACATATAGTTCATAGGCCGCCTAAGGCGCCTATGGGAGTGATAGTAGATTAAATTAAATTGAACTTTGAGTAGCGGTGTGAAATTTTGCACCGATCCAATAGTAGAACCCTTTGCATCGCCGTGTTCTAATTCTTATAAACACAAATCAAACCTCTGAGTTGCAACGCAAAATCCTATTAATTTGCTCAAACACATTGTCCTACCATTAGTAACTGCTAGTTGTTGAGCACCTAAGAACCCTTTGCCTAGCTTCACCCCATTTTTTACATCTGAAGACAAAGTGTTCAGACGTTTCAGCCTTCTGGCGACAATATTCAAAGAGACAACTTTCTCTTAGTTTCGTAACTTTAAGATGAGCATTTAAAAGATTATGCCCAGTTAAAACATGTATAGCAATCCGCAATATATCTTTGCTAAGCTTCCGTAGGAAGCGAGATCTCCTATGATTGACTTCAGGAAAGAAAATCCTTGTCTGCCTGCAATTTATTCCCCCTCTCCTCCGTCTAGCGTGTTGTCCAGACAGAGAACGCACCAGCGCGGTCTTCACCATGGAAGAGGAAACTGGAACACGATGTTCCGGCCCAAACATTTTTAGTAAAGCCCCCTTCTTTGCAAGGCTGTCTGCAATTTCGTTACCTCTTATGCCTGAGTGTCCCTTGGCCCACAACAAACAGAGCACATTTTCGGCACTTAGCCTATATGATTTCTTATGGCATTTAAAAACAGTGGCTGACGACACCACTGGCTTGGCTAAAGCCTTAAGTGCAGCCTGGCTGTCACTGAAAATCCAGATATTCCTGTCCCTAGTACCATGTTCCACGAGATGTTCGGCACATCTACAAATTGCAATAATTTCTGCCTGGAAAATCGTTGCCTTGGACCCTATGCAGGTTTCACAGAATAATGAGTGCAAAAAGTGGGCAGTTTTGTCTGTAATTGCCGTTTACAAGAAACTAAAATGTTTAATGGACGGTTATATGATATTTTAGTTTCTTGCAAACGGCTTCTAGAGACTTTTGTCTCTAATGACTGCTTCTTTGATATTTAAATCTCTAACAGATAGCTGTAAGAGATTTTAGTCTTTTACAAATAGCCAATAAATACATAAATTTCTAACAACTAGCTGTTAGAGACTAAAATCTCTTGCAACTAGTCATAACAGATTATTGTCTCTAATGTCTATCTGTTAGAAACTTTTGTCTTTTACAGTCAGTTATAGAATACAAAAGTCTCTAATACATATCCATTAGAATTTCAAATATTTAACGACTGGCTGTAAGAGATTTTTGTATGTTACAGCTGGCTGTAAGAGACAAAAGTCTCTAAAAACTAGACATTAGAGACAAAAATCTATAACGGCTAGCTGTTAAAGATTTTTGTCTCTCATGGCTAGCTGTTCGAGATTATTGTAATTTAAGAAATTTTCACTATTTCTACTAGCGTTGTCAGTGGAACTCCGCTTGCTTCGCTGCTCCGTTTCAATAAATATACAATCGTGTAGCGAGGCGAAACAGACCGAAACAACAGAAACTAATCTTAGCATAATGTGTAACAGTTACGGTAGGTCGTCTGTGCCAATGTTATGTGTCAAACCCGAAAAGTATTTAATCAGCATCGGTTTTGTGACTTTTTGGGAGATAAATCTGTAGATCAGTGGAAAAGAAAACAAGGCACACAAGCACAATATATCATAATAAATAATTGCTAAAATCTATGAACCTAATGACTCACAAGTGAGACAGCGGACAGAAAAACTATCTGTTCATATTAGAACGCTATCTGAGGCAACTCCACTGGCGCTCGAAAACTTTTGCTCCTTCCGCCCACGGTTATACAAAATATTGCTGATAGGTAAAGACCAGCACATATCTCTTAGACATCAGAATTGCGGATCTACTAAAGCGATACATCACATACCGACTAGAGACGTTGTCGTTCTAGTTTGTTAAGCAAAATATTAATTGGATCGTAGCAATAAACTTTGTTTAATCGTTAAACATGAAAGTTATTGACATCGCCCTTAAGTATTGCGCGAAAATACCATTGTGGATTAGGAATTTCTGTAAAAATGTATCTATTCGGATACTATTTTTACTATGTAATTATGATTCCGTGCCGATCGACTGCACTAATTTAGCATATTGTACCGTGCACGCCGCTTTTTGCGTGCTGTAGTTTGAGAGAAATAAGAATGTCTATATACATAAAATTTATTTAACGTTATGCGAGAGTAAACTTAACCCACGCCCATCAATAATCCTATTTTGCTATTTCGGTTAAAAATCTGTTACTGAACGTTTTTTGGTAAACCATAATGCGGCGCAAAACTGTTCGCGAACACAAAGCTCTGTGATAGTAATCCGGTAAATTTGTGTTCGCGAAAATTCAAGGAAAATTACCGAATTTTTTGCGAACGAAAATCTACCGGATTTGGATTCGCTGAATTTGTTCGCGAACACTGTAACGTAAACAACATGAACGAGTGATTTGTGACGCCAGTATTGCGTTAAATTTGTTCGCAAACACAGACAAATACGAATCAGAAGCTGATAGGCGTTCGATAACAGTTTTCACTGCAAATTCAAAATCGTCAAAATTCTGTTCGAACACAAACTGTAATTTTAAATGCTTGTTTCTGATTTTGCCAATTTTCTGTTATCGAAAAGTCGATGAAATTTCCACATTTGTTCCGTAACAATGGTTTGCGCTTCGCTATCGGCTTTTACAAAATAGGATAGTCGATGGGCGCATCTTAAGTTTACTCGCGCATTATATCAATAATATTCTGTATAATATTTGTTTAATACAATATATAATATTTACATTTAATGGAAGTCGCAATACATTGCTGTGAGTCGGTTTGTATCAATATTTTGTTAGTGAAAACTCAATTGTATATGTATACACGCAGCTAACTATACTATGTTTGTTGGTCCTAATTCTTTCGGCTCTAAGATGTAGGACTGATTCATGGTAATCTCAACTTGATATTGAGTTTTGTCTCCCGTGGGTGGAAGAAGTATGATGTAAATTATGAAAAAAATGTAAGAGAAGTCGTATATATCAAAGCGTCACAAGAGGAGCAGCGGTGGGCCCCCTGCTTTCAACTGACAAATGGCAATAAATTAACTGGCAGATACATTATAATATGACTTTAAATGACCGCTCTCTCCATTTTTGCCGGCCGTATTCACATTAGAAGACATTTCGACACCCTAAATTTTCTTTTTGTTGGCTGATATATAAATATTAACCATATACATACTGTTCTGCGTATATACATATATTCTGTACATAATATGAAATATATACAAGTTTAAATGCAGACTTGCCGTTATGCATGTCATTGTGATCTGTCATTAATTTGATTTTATAACGATTTGTCGTATGTATATTGCAGGATTAGTCGCAATTGTTAATAATAATACAATATTCTGCAGCGGAAATTTAACATCGGACGTATATAAACTGCGCTATATTTGATTACACAGGGGCGTACCAAGCTATGCAAAAGCGGAGGAGGGTTGCAAAAAGGTGGAACTGGTCATTCACAGTCATTTTATTATATCCGCATCAGGCAATTTTTCATGTTTGTCAGTAAAAGGTGGCACCCTTTTGTTTCGACTTTCTGAATACATCGGTAAAATGAATTTATATTTCATTTTAAAATTTCAAATATTGAAGACAATTAGTAGGAAGTCATTGAAATATTTATGCAGTTATCCATGTTAGCTAAAACCCTGTTAGGAATCATTAACAAACATTGTGATATATAATAAGCAGATGTATAAAAAATATTTTTTGCTAAGTTATTTGTTAACAAATATAATTTAGGAATGCTACGTAACATTATTTACGACCATATTTTACGGTAGGACGATGTTTCCAATAAAACTTCCAGTCCTCTGGCAGATCGAAAAGAATTCAATAAGCATTCAGTTCAACATTGACTGTCTACTTTCTTTATCCTCGACTACGCACAGCTGCGAGGCTCATTTGTATAATTTCGGATGCATCTCTGGACAATTAGATATTAGTTTGCCAACAATGTCTTCACGAGAATAATATATACATGTTCGAATTATGATGCATACGTATTTACATAAGAATAACATAAAATACTTATATATAAATATACACATATGCGACTACCATTAATTGTATAGATTCTAAATATATATTATAAGATTTACAATGGACCACCGTAATAAGAAAATTCTGGTGTCTAAGAAATATGTGCTTATTTTCGACATGTAACGTGTTCTTGTGTTCTGGTCTTTACCTATCAGCAATATTTTGTATAACCATGGACGGAAGGAGCAAAAGTTTTCGAGCGCCAGCGGAGTTCCCTCAAATAGCGTTCTAATATGAACAGATAGTTTTTCTGTCCGCTTTCTCACTTGTGAGTCATTAGGTTCATAGATTTTAGCAATTATTTATTATGACATATTGTGTTTGTGTGCCTTGCTTTCTTTTCCACTGATCTATATACTTATCTCCCAAAAAGTCACAAAACCGATGCTGATTAAATACTTTTTGGGTTTGACACATAACATTGGCACAGACGACCGACCGTAACTGTTACACATTATGCTAAGATTAGTTTATGTTGTTTCGGTCTGTTTCGCCTCGCTACACGATTGTATATTTATTGAAACGGAGCAGCGAAGCAAGCGGAGTTCGACTGACAGCGCTAGTAGAAATAGTGAAAATTTCTTAAATTACAATAATCTCGAACAGGTAGCCATGAGAAACAAATCTTTAACAGCTAGGCGTTATAGATTTTTGTCTCTAATGTCTAGTTGCTAGAGACTTTTGTCTCTTACAGCCAGCTGTAACATACAAAAATCTCTTACAGCCAGTCGTTAACCCGTGAACCCGTAATCATACAACAGGCCAGATTGTGAACCTTCAAAAATTTTCCCAAATAAGTTTTCAATTTGCTTCTGTGCCACCACATAGCACAGCCATTAGAGATGGAAGCACTACCGCAGTATAGAGGTAGGACATCGACTGTAGCCGTAGCCCCCAATTAACGCCAACTGAACCCTTTATAGCAAAGAGACGTTTTATTGCCTTCTGATATGCCTGTTCAATATGATATCTCCAACTCATTTTTGAGTCTAGATACAACACTAAATATTTTACGCTATCGCAAGGCCTCAAGATAATACCCTTCAAGGTTATCTCCCTGTATTCAGCCCTTCATCTCTTACGAGTGATAACCATAAGATTCGTTTTACTCGGACTTATCAAGAGACCTCTACTACAACTCCAACGTAGCATCGAGTTAAGCTGCATTTTGCATACGTCTACATGCCACACCCAGAGACGTGGCCGAGCACAGTAAACTAACATCATCTGAGTATGCAATACTCAAAACTCTCGATTTGTCAAAGTAAGCAAAAAGATCATCCACAACTAAACTCCACAACATGGGGTGATAGTACACCTCCTTGCGGGAAACCCCTAGTAGCTCTGACGCTGGCAGTTGTCTTGCCTAGTTTTGCCACCGTCCAGACTTCAATATTAAATCTACGTTGCTCAATGGTGCCATCAACATTTGCTAGTTCAAACTGAATAAATCTGTGATCAGATCCTGAGTAGTCTTCCGGCACACACCAGCCGTTTATCGCACCAGCAACTTTGCTATTTGCAAGAGTTATGTCCAGCACTTCCCTTCTAATGCGGGTGACAACCATTCACATCAGTGCTACTCCATATTGTGCGTTGAGCATTAGCATCACATCCTATGATGACACCAATATTCCTTCCATTTGTGTAATTCATCAGTAATGCGGGTGACAACCGTTGGAATACATCCAACATTGACTATGTACATCCAACTCTGTAGTCGTCAGATAACTTCAGTTCCCCTAGTTGTCACGTTGGTGTTCCCGTATTGTGCGTTGACGTTTCACAACATTAACTTATGATGACACCAATATTTCCATTTGTGTAATTCATCAGTCTTATCATGCTCTGTGTCACCACATTACTTCCAGCATGGTGTGGTAGATAGAGAGAAGCAAGGTACAACTCAACCCTGCGACCACCTACAAACCACTCTATTATCTAGTGGTAGTAAGGTGGAAGTTACCCACCCCTAAGGGTCGGATCACTCCTCCAGTCGCAGCGCCTGCCGTATTTACACGCCGCGACTTATGCGCGTAGAAAACTTGAAGATTTTAGCAATTTATGCCCGAACTATAAACAATTTCGACTTTCGCAAAAGCTTACCATGAACACTATTGCACCCACCCTGAGCCGAGGGACCATGGACACCTAATGGTTGGCATAATCTTCATTTCTTGACTGTGGCTGGGTCTGTTTGCCTTCAATATTTGTCGATGGTTCGGCTAACTTATTTTTGCTTTCAACTTTTGTAAATGTAAAGGCTAAGAACAACTGAAATATTCGGTAATAATGCCTAAAGATAGCTGCATCTGCGTTTTAGCAATTTACCGCTGCAGTGAAAAGTAGCAGACTAAATTGTTGGTTGAATTCTAGAATTATTAATTTAAGGTTGTTGTCACAATTCCAGACTAATTTTGTTTGTCTAAATACTGCGGAATAATGTAAAGTACCTACCTTGCAGATGAAATATAACAATAATCTTTGTTTGACACACTGGCATAGCCTCTAACGTAACAAAATTTAAATGAATGGTTTCAACTCAGTAGTTCTTTCACCTAGCTCGGCTGTCCCACGGCACAAATTCGGGTACCCCCGGCTCAAAGCCCCCTGCTGAGAAAAATAAACGTCAAAACGCGACAAAATCCGGCAAAAAAATTGGCCCCTCGGCAGGTGAGCCGCGGGGCCCCCGGCTATAATTTCCGAGGTTTGGACTACAAGTTCACGGATTTGATTGCAGATCGTTTGCGACTGTAATTGCAGTCAAAATATATGTCAAGTGCCCACACTATTTTATAATTTGGGTTATTTGCGACAATTTGAAGTGACAGTCTATGCAGGCCTTTAGTCAAAATTTGTGGCTTTACTGTTTAGCAACCAAGTATCTATTTTTTCACCGTTACAGTTGATGTATGTACACTAAGGCTCATTGTTCATAAAAATTCACTGCTGACCCTTGTGCACTGCTGTGACACTCGGATCACTAATTTATATGTTTTGCGTGATAACATGGTTGATTTTTGTGCTATTTTTCCGCCGTTTACGGGAGTTTTTCAGTTTATTGGAGCAATATTTCAATATTTGTTTTGATTCCTCAAATTTTTCCTCAACCACTATATAGCTTTGCTTTATTGCCTCAAGCTTTTTCAAATGTGGAACAAAATCAGGGGAAAACAGCAAGGTCTCAAAATTGATTGAAGTACTGCCAGTGGGGGTCGATGCCATTTACGTAGGGCAAAACTAATTGAACTGCATTGCTATAATAAACTGTTAGAATAATCAAAGTTGGAAGCGAGGATTGACATTTTGCCCTCCTCCGTCGCCCATCTGGCTGGTACACCGCCCTGTAACTTATTAGGCAAACCCAAAAACACAGGTAGATATATAGCTAAGATGAACTGCACGCATTAGTTTTGTCTCTCTACTGGACCAAACTTTTACCTGGGGGCTTCGAGCTTCCCATCCACCTGTAACCTAGGAGAACTGAAAATACCTAGATTATTTCCTCAGGCTACCCCGGAGGAAAATAATACCTCCAGATCAACTGGGAATTTTATAATAATTGCGTTGTTTCACGTTTTTATGTATTTACACCATTTATGTCGCTACTTAGGTTGCATATTTGTTTTATAAGTATATACTAAAAATGTGTATTTTGGCAGGCCGCACTTTATATTAGGTTTTGCCATAAATTGTCGAAATATATGGATTTTTATCAGAATCCTTTTTTGTTAGGACGATCATTTTCTGTCATCTCAAAATACCTGGGGTGTTGGGGTTCTAATGTGGAGGAAGGAAAAACAAAATTTACTTGGGGGCATGACCCGGGAGAGCTCGAAAATCCTGCTTTCCCTCTGCGGAGAGGCCAGAATTTTACATTTTCACGTACTAATTACTGTTGATTTCTATTCGCCCAAAGAATATCTATTAGTGTAAAACAGGCAACAAAAATTTATGAAATGCTATTAATGTTCCGGATATGTATCGCCGATGACAAACTAAGTCATGTCACACAAAAGAGGAGCCCATACTCACAAATTTCCAACAACGGCGGAGGTTGTTTCTTAGTTTATATACACCACATGGACTATAATTTTTCATGACAATTTCGTTGTTTAATAAGTTATGCAGTAACATACCGAATAGTGAATGTTGACATCCAATCAAAAGTGTTTACGCGACAGCACTTTGCACGTCTTCAGTACCGTTTGGGCTGTCTTGCTGCTTATTTACGTTCATACTCCCGCTTAAGAACACCTGCGCGTCTCAAAAATTTTGTCAGGCGACACTCCGAACCGTCCTCTGCGCCCCGCGTACTAACAACCGGGCAGAGAGTTTGCTCCGCCCAACTTCCAACTCTGAGTAAAATATTAGTGCTAGTTGTACGATAACATTTTTATAAGCCGTTTTGTAGTTACAATTATAATTCTTTTAGACAAAATGATTTTGGAATTGAACACAGAAGAGATGGATGAAATCGAAAAAATCGGATCGTAGTACATTTCTAAAGTATATACATATTCCTAATTTTTATCGTGTTATGCATGTATGTATGTTTACTTATGCAATCAAATTTGTTGGGGTTTTAGCGCCAGTAAGCAATATTAAAATCAGTGTTTTTAAATTAAAAAAGTAACATAATTAGTTTAACACAGTCATTATCGTCCCTGTTAATAAATGAATTTCAGTAAAATGCTATAAATTTTACAATATAAAAGATGTTAGGCGTAATATAGAAAGGAAAGATCATGGTTGTCAGTAGTAACCGCGTCTAATTTATTTCGCTCATTGCATGATTACATGACATGCTTATATTTTTAGAAATTAGCACTCAGGATAAGCGGATCAGTACAATAAGTATGTAATCGTATGTATTTCATAAGTTCTTTGGCCCATGTCAACTTTAGGGGCCGCAGGATATAATGCATGAGCAATACGCAACTGAACGAAGACCAAA
>JASANE010021136.1:0-26762 GCA_030248225.1 Trileptium ribeirensis
AGGAAAATTTTAGAACTTCTAGGGACTGCGACCAGGTTAGAATCTGTGGAGAATTTCTTAAGTATATGGGATCAAAATTACGAAAGTCCGGGAAGAGGAGGCCTCCCGGCCGCTCGCCACGCATCGAACGGCAATAGCTGTTCGCCGAATGACGAACGGCATTGGCACATAAATTCGTAAGGGGGTAGCCAAACAGCAAATTATTAACTTTACCTAGCACGATTGTAACTTCCCTAGTAGTTAAGCTAGGAAGAAAACAACAGGAATTGCAAAACAACAACATCAAGCCATTTAATAGCGGTCACGGTTTAACGAACCGTAGCTGGTCAACGGCTAGGAATTTGAACTTATGCTCCGAATACTTTTCGGTGCGAAATTTAATGGGCTTTCCAACGAGGTCTAGTAGAACAGAGTTGGCACAGAGGTTATCGAGTTATATTAATAAATTCATCTCTTATTCGTCTTAACAACCGCTGTTTACGTTAGGTAGGGTTCTTGTCATCATTTGCTTACATCGAATAATCACTCTGTTAACCCCGCTCATATCCTGCATCACTCTGAAACTAGAGCGAATTCCAGCCCGTTCTGTTGTTAACATCCAGCGCACAATCTAACTGGTTACGGCTGTAATGACAAATTTGGGCTAACTTGGCTCCCAAAACAAATTAATCACCGAGTTTATAATCCCTTGCGATTTGCTATGGCAGGTTCTAGATCGGACCTTTGGGTATTACGGTGCCGATTCATCGAATCTATAACCCAAGAGCACAGTCACGTTACGAACAGCAACTTGTCTATACATTGGGTACGGCGAAAATGCGTTCGCTCTTTTCACTTCCATCAAATCACTCGATAGCGTTGCAACCGCTCCCTCCTGTGTCAGGAGTAACTCCGGACAGTGTTTAATGCATCATTGTGTAGCCCTACCATCAAGGATTCCAACGAGCCACGCCCCGCCGTTCAATCGTTATACAGCGCCTCCTTTCTTCATGTCTGTCGTTTCCTACAGTATTCTGTAAAAGTTGACATTTACTTTTCTTTCATCTTGTAAAATAGTATTATTTTCACGCTGGCATCAGATACAGGAATGCGATCCCTTATAAGATTCGCCTATTCTTGGCGAATACAACGATGTGCGATGAGTCTTTATCCGATCCCCCGTTGACCCGTAGTAACCCGCCAAAGTACTTCCCAAAATCGTCTAAGCGTAATAGTGGGCGCAAAATTTTGAAAATTTTATCCACAACTCGAAAGTCTGCAAATTACCCCTCATTGTGTTCACCTTGTCAAGACAACTCCAAATATACCCAGTGGGTCTCCGTCCTCTCTCCTGTTAACTGGGGAAAAGCACAAATATCGCCCCAACCTCCGATCGAACTCTCTCTCTATTCTCATCATTTTAGTAGTTTTCTTAATTCCACCCGTGAGACCGGGGATTACCACTGGTTCGAATCGCCCGTTCAAGGCAAGGTCAACGATAGCCCTGGGGCATCGTTCTGCTCGGCCGATAGGCCAGGAGAGCCTGCTAAAGCCCCCTACACTAATATATATAAACTGACCCGCATGGGTCAGAGCCTAATACGGGGCCCAACTGCCTCGTGCTTGGTACCAATCGAACCCATTTTGCGTTCTGGGACCGAATTTAAACCGAGCCCACCGAAATTCCCACGGGAATCCCTTGCCCTCAGACCCTTTTCTCGCCCAGTTTGTTTTCTTTATCTGTCTCTCTCTAATCGACTTTTTCGGTCGTTCTTTTGTTTCCGTACGATTGGTTGTCGTGTCGTTTTGCAGTCTTTTCTTTTTGGTTTGCACGTTGTTACACAGGATTGATAGGGCAAGAAATTGTGGAATTGGATCGTGGTTCACGCGTGGATCTTCGAGCTAACAATAGCTTTACGTACACATTTTCATAATTTTAATAGTAATTATTAATAATTCTAGTAATAATATCTGCTATTTTCTTGGATTGGAATGTTTTGGCTTGAGAACGTTTGGCTCGCCAGACGTAAACAGAGGGATTAAAATAGAAGACACAATGGGAGAAATTTCAACCTTCACCCCAATTTTGCAGATTTCCCTCCATTATTTTCGCCTCTTTCTGAACGGGCTCCGGGTTTACGGTAAGCGCCATATTTCACAGTTTTAAAACTTTTCCGATTGGCGATCGGAATTAAAATTGAAACAAGAGGGGCAATGGAAAATCACCTCCGATGGGACGGCGACTAAAATTTGCATTATTTGATAGCGACAAAATTGTCGAGGTTGCGACTAACGCCCAAATTTATTGAATCAGTTGGACTTCGACACCACGGAGTTCGGTCGACTCTACTAACCGGCTCCGGGGATATTCAGCTAGTGTTGTACATTTGTTTATTTGCTTCTTCTTTGCTTTTCGTTTCACACGATGGACGAGTGATCGAAGGACGTTCGTAGAGGAATCCGCGTCGGCGTCCAGTGCCGCGTGAAGGGGTAGTAGCTGGTGCTCCCCGACGGGATTGACGATGTAAATACGAGCGTGGGAAGTTAAGAAGAGCTCATGGGGTTTAATATCTCCAAGGTTAGGGTTGCTTAGGCTGCAAAGTAGCAAACATTATCCATAAAATTTTAAGCACGATCGTAGAAAATAGGTGGCCCTGTGAGATTTCAGAGAATTTTTTCCTGAGTTGATCACGGTCATAAATCTGATAGGGAACGAACTTTACTTGGAAAAACAGCTGCTAGGATTATTGGGATATTGCCATACGTGTAAAATTTATTAATTTTAGTAGAACATTCGGCGCCCGGACCGCGATCGGGGCCGAACGAATTACCTCCTTCGGTTTGGGGCACGGGCCTTTGCAGGCCCTACTCCGCCCTGGGTGGGTAAACTAAAATTACTCGTACGCGAGCTAAGAAAATTAGGGTTTTAAGGCCTGGCGCATGAGCCAAGAAATGGCCCCTGGCATGGGTCGAAACACAAAATTCTAGGGTTGTCTAAGTTTGAGCAACTTGCTTCGGAATACAATTCGGTTGCTTCGGCACCGGATCTTTTTATCAAATGCTTACTTGCTTTCATGACGTTTCGTTTAGTATGATAATCGTCACTTAGTACAATATCTAATCGTTTCTATACATGCGAGTTTTTATATTTGTATGTGCATATTTAGTTCCAGCTGAATCAACTCATTTATATTTTGCCACTTGACAATAATACCGACCAGAGAATGGCCAAATCATGATGTCCCTACCTCAAATTACATCAGGATCATGCAGTAACTTATATTTATACATCGTTTTATGGAGATCTGTGAACTTAACAGCGAGCGTGATCAAATATCGTGACCTCCAAATGCACCCAAGGTCAGTGTAAACCCCGCGATTCCAACAACGCACGTGTCTGACGATAACAAAATCATCAAGACTGTGCTAAGTTTTATAGTAATTGGGCCCCTTCCTCCTCTTCGGACCATGGATACATTTGGACATTACGATGCCCCTTTTTATCAAGGACCCTTGAAGGGCACGACCACTAAACCCAATCACACTAAATGCGACTCAAGGTTCAGGTAATTTGCTTGTTGTCTCGAGAATTGTCAGACTGTACATGAAGAATTTTCTTGTGAGGTTAAATTTTAATATGATTATTAAGACTTATAAGAACCACCGGGTCAGCGTAAACCCGTGCGTCTCCTTCGAGCCCGGAATACGTCAAATTATGTGCATCATAAAACCACAACGACCTTTTTTTACCATCTTAGCAGGATTATGCCGACGATCAGGATTCACCTTCTAAATAATCATGGACTGGCAAGTAACTAACATTATCACCTTAAACGGCTTTAAAACGATTAGGGCTCGACATTATCTAAAATAATGTCAGGAACCGACTAGGATCAAAATTTGAGACAAAACATCATTTGCCAACCCTCTGAAATTAGCTCGGATCTGAGAAAAGTTTTCCTCAGATCCGACGAGAGACAAATTTTTTCAGAGCGACCTTATCCCTGACTTTTCAGGTCTTTCTTTTGTTTCGGCATTGTGACCCGTTAGGTCGTATATACAATTGGGGTTCAGATTCAGATATATGTACGGAGTTCAAATTCAAATTCAGATTCAGGTTTATATATATATTCCAGGTGTGTACTCAGATTTCTCTCCTTTCTCTCTGTCACCATAGGATTTTTGCACGATGACAGAGTCTTTCCTTTGAAAATATATCTCGAACGAGCGATGGAAATGTCCAAATTACTATCGTTCGAGGAAACACAACGCAAATGAAATTGCACTGCACTGCGGTTACGCACAACGCACAAACAGCAATACAACGCTAAATTGGGGTTTTAGGGTTAGGAGACGTAGAAGGGGGAAAGTAGAAATAAGAAAAGATCGGGTCCAAACCTCGGGCCCACTTGCCAGTTCATCTCTAGGGTAGGATACGTCGAAATTCCTAAGTAGGAAATGGAGTTTGTTGAAATTACGCCAAACTACGGTGAAAGTAGGATTTTCAGCCAACTTTAGAAGGAACCATCAGTCGCTGCGAGCATAGGACGAACGTTCGTAAGGTCCATAACCGTCGTCCTCGAGCAGGCTCACCAGAAAAGTTCGATATAAATCTCCCTCACCTAAAACTAAGCTCTACATATCGGATCAAAGTCAGCAAAATTTGCTCCCAACCAAAATCTGCTATTTTGGACCATTTTTAGAGCTTGATAACACCCGATCTAGAGGTAGTACATATGCCTCCCTAAGTTGTACCATAGTTCTAGAGCTAAACTACCACCAAAATTTATTAAAATCTAGCGGGACCTTAAACCGGCGATTATTGCGCGATCCAAACTTGGCAGAAATTTCCCCTGATAGCTATATGTCATTTTGAACTAAATTTAAAGATTAATTACTAAACATCCGCCCGTCAGCGGAATGCCCCTCCGTGATTTTTGGATAGCCCGATAAACGGACTATCTTATGCAGCAGTTAAGGAAAATAATAACGTCAGTTCGGAAAAGCACCACCAAACTCAGTACAAATCGCCCCCTAGAGTATGAAATGTATGCTGATTTTAGATCGTTTTTGTCAGGGCATACTCAGTCAGACACATGCCCCCATCTTTCAATTCATAGTCCCATGATTGCTCTAGACATATAATAAACCCAGGATTATACAACCACTCCTATTCCCCTAGACATATTAACGCCAACTACGTACCAAAATCCTCCAAATTTACTTACCATTTTTGGTGCAAGTTTGGTGCCTGCTGGCCGGCTCAATTATAGCTGGAGTGATGTTCCTCCTACGTTCTAGGTAGGAGAACACCCAACCTTCTTCACCACGTGTTTATTAGCTTCGACCCCTTTAGAGGGTCCGTCGCAAAATCGACAGGCAGATTCGGCACAAAATAACTCGTCCCTTTTAGGAGCTACACAGGAGTCGACTCCTTCTCGTCATAGCTTCGCATAAGGAAACTGAGGAATGCCCCTGGGCATTCCGCCTGGTTAAACCACTAGCCCGGTATCTCTCCAAGGCTAACAAAAAGTAGCATTGATGATGTGAAAACCTGCTCAAACATATTACTCACGCCCCCAAGTCTTTAACATTTGAATATCCTGTAAAATATCATCGTCACGCTAGCCCGTACTTGCATAGCTCCATGAGCCAGCTCCCGACCGTTAATGTTCCCCATGCGCAATAGCCTGGGTATCTCCTCAGGCCTTCAAAAATAGACGGAGAAAAGTAAACGTATGCTACCTTGACGGCAGTAACTATCGCTGTAGGTTATGTCCGCCCGAAATATCTATTCCTCCGAATTTACTGAGTCTTAGGATAGTGGTCACTAGCACCAGTGAAGGGTAGTACGGAATAGATTGGTCTGCAACAAATCCAAGCCATACAAACAGTGGTGATGCCTTTTGAATGGAGCCGTCGTTGACTACTAAGCCTCCTCAAATACTATGTTCAGATAAACACCAAGCGAAATCTTAAGCTTACCTGAGTCACTGCTTTAATTGAGTACTGGTCACTTATTACATGGTCCTAATAGGAATAACAGGGCTTCCTTAGAAATAGGCTAGGTAAGCGACTGAGAAACACTTCCAGCCGCACAAAAAATGGATGTCACGCATTGAGAAAATAAGGTGCCCCTTTGGGCATAGGAATTCCTTGTCAAAGAGATTAAATAATTTACGGGTTTAGTCTTAACTTTACCTGGGTTATGCAATGCATGCTGCGGTAGTAACCCCGACTAATCAAGGTAAAATTGATAATGTTAGGAATAGGAGTGTTGTATAATCCTGGGTTTATTATATGTCTAGAGCAATCATGGGACTATGAATTGAAAGATGGGGGCATGTGTCTGACTGAGTATGCCCTGACGAAAACAATCTAAATCAGCATACATTTCTCATACTCTGTCAGGGGGCGATTTGTACTGAGTTTGGTGGTGCTTTTCCGAACTGACGTTATTATTTTCCTTAACTGCTGCATAAGATAGTCCGTTTATCGGGCTATCCAAAAATCCCCGGAGGGGCGTCCGCTAACAAGCGATGCTTAGTAATTAATCTTAATTTAAGTTGGGAAATGACATATGCCTAGGGGAAAAGTTATCCAATTTGGATCGCGCAATAATCGCCGGTTTAAATTCCGCTAGATTTTAATAAATTTTGGTGGTAGTTTAGGTCTAGAACTTATGGTATAACTTAGGGAGGCATATGTACTACCTCTGGATCGGTGTCGAGCTTAAAAATGGTCCAAAATAGCAGATTTTGGTTGGGGAGCAAATTTTGCTGACTTTGATCCGATATGTAGAGCTTAGTTTTAGGTGAGAGAAATTCTGGACCTTTCTGGTGACCTACTCGAGGACGACGGTTATGGACCTTAGGAACATTTCGTCCTATGCTCGCAGCGACTGATGGTTCCTTCTAAAGTTGGCTGAAAATCCTACTTTCACCGTAGTTTGGCGTAATTTCAACAAACTCCATTTCCTACTTAGGAATTTCGACGTATCCTACCCTCAAGATGAACTGGCAAGTGGGCCCGAGGTTTGGACCCGATCTTTCTTATTTCTACTTTTCCCCTTTCTACGTCTCCTAACCCTTAAAACCCCAATTTAGCGTTGTATTGCTGTTTGTGCGTTGTGCGTAACCCGCCGTGCAGTCCGATTTTCGTTTGCGTTGTGTTTCCTCGAACGATAGTAATTTGGACATTTCCATCGCTCGTTTCAAATTGTATTTTCAAAGGGAAGACTCTGTCATAATTGCAAAAAATCCTATGGTGACAGAGAGAAGGAGAAATCTGAGTACACACCTGGAATATATAAACCTGAATCTGAATTTGAATTTGAACTCCGTACATATCTGTGAATATCGAACCCCAATTGTATATACGACCTAACGGGTCACAATGCCGAAACAAAAGAAAGACCTGAAAAGTCAGGGATAAGGTCGCTCTGAAAAAATTTGTCTCTCATCAATCTTGAGGAAAACTTTTTCTCGGATCCGAGCTAATTTCAGAGGGTTGGCAAATGATGTTTTGTCTCGAATTTTCATCCTAATTGACATTATTTATAATTCGAGCCTAACTACTTTAAGCAGTATATCCTCCATAATTTAGTTACTTCCGCAGTCCATGTCATTAGACTCACAATAACCCAGGTAAGTCAGCATAAACCCGTAATCATCTACTCTCTGAGCCAGGAATTCTACGCTCAAAGCACTTATTTTCATCATAAAACCATCATACGACTGGAATTTTTTTCATCCTACCCTAGCCTATTTTCCGACGATCAGCCTGATTCACTTCCTATATCATGGACCATGGCAATAACTACCATTACTCACCTTAAAGCAGTGCTTTAGGTAAGCTGTAGGTTTCGCTTCGTCTTTATCTAACATAATTTCAGGAGGCTCGACGACGGCTCCTTCAAGGCATCACCACTTTTTATGGCTTGAGATTTTTCAATATACATTCATTTGACCCTACACTGTCTAGTGAACATCCTAGCTCGGAATTCTGAGAATAGATATTTCGGGCGACATATCCTACAAGACGATATTTCTCCTTCAAGGAGCAGACGCTTACTTTTCTCCCTCTATTTTTCAGGCCTGAGGAGATTCTTTTGCTATTCCGCATTGTGAACATCAACGGTTCGGAGCTGGCTCTGTAGCTATACAATACGAGCTAGCGTGTCGATGATATATTTACGGAATTCAAATTCAAATTCAGATTCAGGTATTATATATATTCCAGGTGTGTACTCAGATTTCTCTCCTTTTTCTCTGTCACCATATGGTTTTTGCACGATGACAGAGTCTTCCTTTCAGATATATCTCGAACGAGCGAGAAATGTCCAAACTACTATCGTTCGAGGAAACACAACGCAAATGAAATTGCACCTGCCTGCGGTTACGCACAACGCACAAACAGCAATACAACGCTAAATTGGGGTCCTTTAGGGTTAGGAGACGTAGAAGGGGGAAAGTAGAAATTAGAACAGCATCGGGTCCAAACCTCGGGCCCACTTGCCAGTCATCTCTAGGGTAGGATACGTATGCGAAATTCCTAAGTAGGAAATGGAGTTTGTTGAAATTACGCCAAACTACGGTGAAAGTAGGATTTTCAGCCAACTTTAGAAGGAACCATCAGTCGCTGCGAGCATAGGACGAACGTTCGTAAGGTCCATAACCGTCGTCCTCAGCAGGCTCACCAGAAAAGTTCGATATAAATCTCCCTCACCTAAAACTAAGCTCTACATATCGGATCAAAGTCAGCAAAAGTTGCCCCCAACCAAAACATGCTATTTTGGAACATTTTTAGAGCTCATCAACACCCGATTCAAAGATAGTACACATGCCCCCTAAGTCCTACCATAGTTCTAGACCTAAACTAAAACCAAAATTCACTCGAATCTACTGGGACCTTAACCGGCGATTATTGAGCGATCCAAAGTTGGCGGAAATTTACCCCTGATAGATATATGTCATTTTGACTAAATTTAAAGATTAATTACTAAACATCCGCCCGTCAGCGGAATGCCCCTCCGGGATTTGGATAGCCCGATAAACGGACTATCTTATGCAGCAGTTAAGGAAAAAAATAATGTCAGTCCGGAAAAGCACCACCAAACTCAGTACAAATCCCCCCCCTCAGAGTAAGAAATGTAAGATGATTTTAGATCGTTTTTGTCAGGGCATACTCAGCTGGACATCTGCCCCTATCTCTCAATTTATAGTCCCATGATTGCTCTAGACATTTAACAACCCAGGATTATACAATCACTCTTATTCCCCTAGACATATTAACGCCAACTACGTACCAAAATCCTCCAAATTTACTTCCATTTTTGGTGCAAGTTTGGTGCCTGCTGGCCGGCTCAATTATAGCTGGAGTGATGTTCCTCCTACGTTCTAGGTAGGAGAACACCCAACCTCCTTCACCACGTGTTTATTAGCTTCGACCCCTTTAGAGGGTCCGTCGCAAAATCGACAGGCAGATCGGCACAAAATAACTCGTCCCTTTTAGGAGCTCCACAGGAGTCGACTCCTTCTCGTCATAGCTTCGCATAAGGAAACTGAGGAATGCCCGTGGCCATTCTGCCTTGTTAGACAACTAGCCCGGGATCTCTCCCAGGCTAACGAAAGTAGCATTGATGATGCGAAAACCTGCTCAAACATATTACTCACGCCCCCAAGTCTTTAACAATGGAATATCCTGTAAAATATCATTGCCACGCTGGCCCGTATTTTCATGGCTTCATGAACCAGCTCCAGACCGTTAACGTACCCCATGTGGAATAGCCTGGGTATCTCCTCAGGCCTTCAAAAATAGACGGAGAAAAGTAAACGTATGCTACCTTGACGGCAGTAACTATCGCTGTAGGTTATGTCCGCCCGAAATATCTATTCCTCCGAATTTACTGAGTCTTAGGATAGTGGTCACTAGCACCAGTGAAGGGTAGTACGGAATAGATTGGTCTGCAACAAATCCAAGCCATACAAACAGTGGTGATGCCTTTTGAATGGAGCCGTCGTTGACTACTAAGCCTCCTCAAATACTATGTTCAGATAAACACCAAGCGAAATCTTAAGCTTACCTGAGTCACTGCTTTAATTGAGTACTGGTCACTTATTACATGGTCCTAATAGGAATAACAGGGCTTCCTTAGAAATAGGCTAGGTAAGCGACTGAGAAACACTTCCAGCCGCACAAAAAATGGATGTCACGCATTGAGAAAATAAGGTGCCCCTTTGGGCATAGGAATTCCTTGTCAAAGAGATTAAATAATTTACGGGTTTAGTCTTAACTTTACCTGGGTTATGCAATGCATGCTGCGGTAGTAACCCCGACTAATCAAGGTAAAATTGATAATGTTAGGAATAGGAGTGATTGAGGATAGTGAATTCGAGGTTTAGCCCCAACGCTTGAAAGTTGCGGAAATTCTATTATATTCTGTCCTTCGGCTCTGTGGCTGAGAAGACATACCTGTCAACAAGACCGGAATCGGACTAGTAGCAACAACGAAATTTGTTCCCTCGTCCCCGTTCACTTATCCGAAATGTTTTCTTTCGATCCCCTGTCCCACCTTATTGAAATATATAACAAAACAACCAGACTAGGAACCCAAAATCCTGTCCCGTCTTGCGATCATTCACCGACCTCGGACAAGTCGAGGAAATAGCAAAAAGAGAGATGGCAACGGCCTCTCACCTGAGCTTCGAAAGTTCTGTATCAAGGAGCATGAACTTTGTCGCTTCGGGTAAATGAACGCACCACGATACAGGTCCCCACGACTGTGGCGAGCTACCTTTAGCGTACCGTGGTAAAAACCCCCATTCAAACCTTTGCCTATAAACCCAAAACACGGAATAGCAATATTAAATTGCAACCGTTTCGTTAAGTACACAGGCATTGGAAAAGTTATAGTGGAGACGAAGAAACGTTCCATTTGCCTAGGAACAGCCTCTTAGGCATAGAAAGCAACCCAACAAAACCAACCCGAAAGAAAAAGGGAGCGTCCATTGACGCTGCCTTCCCGAGCTCCGGCTCAAGGGAAAGTTAGGCTAGGAATACCCATCTTTGTGGTTCAGTGGATCAGCCCTCGCCGGGTGGCGTTATACCAGGCGAACAACGCGTCCCGGAGATACCAGAGTATCCTCGAGGACATATTCCAGAATCGCGGGATTGAAATATCGGATGGACCACGGTTGATCCATCGGCGTCCATCGACACCCAAGAGTTTAACCTTGACCAAATGACAAACAATCAAATTCCCCTAGGATGCTACCTAATTTAGGATAGTGGCCAAAATGTCTTTTAAAACTCACAGGCCGGGGCCGTTACCCCGACCGGTCATAAGTGTTTACACGATCCGAAATAATCAGCGAAAGCGAATGTGGACACTCGGAAACGGTTGAAGGCTGAGAGAGGTCCAATCACTTAATGTTTAATCTAAATATTAAACTCTCAGGATTCCACCCCAGCAAGACTAATGGCCACGTTCATCTTAAGGTCTACAGGTCGGAGACACGCTCCGACCGTCCATAAATTGCAAAACGATCTGTTATAGAATACGATAGCGAGTGATCTTGATAAGTGCTAAACCCGGTAGAGAGTGCGAAATTTAATAGCTGAACTAAAATCTCAGGTGGACAGGATGCAAGTTTAACGCTGCCCCATGGTCACACTTTTCATAACTACTCGTGCATTTCGCTCTCCCTCCGATGGAGCGAATGCGATCCACACCTGTAATGGTCGGATGTAAGCTTAAGCTAAAATCAGTCTACTGTTAACCAAATTGTCAGACCTACTCATCGCCTTAAGCGAAGTTACCATCAGACCCATTATGTCGCGATGAACAGCTCTTATAGTAACCAACTCATATCTCATGGAAAGCACGTCATATAGAATGGTGTAGCCCACGCCGTTTTGATTGTCGCATTGGTTTAAACTCACGCTCCAGCAGATTTTACTCAACCACGGAAACGTATTCTTTAACGTGTCGATTGCACCGTTGCAGCCTCCGTGACTTGGAATGCATATTGTGCGCCGAGGATAAGATACACCGTACAAACGTACGATTTGTCAAACACATTAGGATAATAACCGTAACACTTGTTCGCTATTTGTATCTGAAACCGAGAGTACTCAATCTTGTCCACCGTATTAGTTCCATAGGCGTCCAGCAACCAGGGAATCTACGGGGGAACTGTAGTTCATACAGTACTGGTCGAGTATTAAAGGAATCGCTTAGAAAAAGGAACCATTAGACAAACAAACCTTAAAGCTCAGGAATCTAACGAATCATAATAAATTTCCATACGTTGTACCATATGTTGATTGGTATTGTTATTTACATACATGCTATTTATGTCATTGTCGTTGTCCTTATTTTGGCATGCACCTTGTCCGTCCCACATCGCTGCGTTCAAAGCGAGCAATAGTCATTAATTTCCATTGCGGTTTTGGACTCTGTTGCTTTCTCTTTCCATCGAATTGTTTTTATGCTTAGGGGACTGGGAAGGCTTAACCGAGCCAGTCTTATAGCAAGCATGCTACCTCCACGGCATAGCAAATGGGACATATCATTTTGTTATTTGTGCTCTTTTCGTCAGTGTTATCACGTAATGTTTTCATGATTACCCTATAAATTGTTCTTATCATACAACTTATCACCATGCCTTATCTGTACAAACTTTATAATAAAATTAAGAGACAAACTCAAATTGGGTTGTCTAGCGTTCGTTTTCCGGCAGCAGTTATATGTTCTACGTGTTTTGTCCTGTCCATCGACCAGCGTCCCGCGCCGAGGCTTGTAGGGATCAAGCCTTGATGTATGCCGTTTGCCTCCTATACTAATTCAAAGAAAAAGGAAGCGAGAGTCAGGTCCATCAAAACTGTAAAATTTATCACGCTTGTAATAAAATAGTCACTACCAACCGATCTAAAAGTTTATTCAATCAAATTTTGGCGCCACGAAACAATCGACTACCGAACTACGACCAAATTATCATTTAGGGAAAAGAATGCGACTATAAACCTTCAGGGAACTGTCGGAACCCTGTGGGAGCCACATTGGTCAAACCTTTCTGCTGAGCGAATTCCGGCCCTAAGTGGCCAAAGTCGAGACGAATTTTACCTAGGATTGCGTCATAACTCAATTAGTTTTGCACCTATCGTACTCACACCAACTTAGGCGAGAGATCCAAACAACTTCCAAGTGAGATTGATATAGGGAATATTGGCATGTCACTATGACCTGTGATCATGTGTCAGTGTCAGCCTCCCAGGCGGACCTCAGCAATCATAACATAAGCTAGACACGTGGGCAACCAAACGGGCGGGGTCCGAACACACCTTGTGAAGCGCGTCTGCAGCCTGCTAAGCTCCATAGCTTCTTGGGTCTGACCAAGAGAAACCGCTAAATTAGCAAAACAGCGAGTTTTTAGGTCCACCCTCGATTTTATGATAGCAGGGGTCGTATGGGCATGGTGTTAGGAAGTTGCGCCATGCAGCTGTGTCCCGTTATTACAATTATGCTATAGCAAACATGATAAACATGACACTGTAGTATCGCATATCATGTAAGTTTTGTTATAACGGAGTTTGCAGATCACATAGTTCAAAATCCTCGAACGATGATGTTATCAAACAATATTTGCAGGAATGTTTATAAGCTAAGTCACTATCTTAAGCCATGGATTCATTGTCTTTAAAGCAGTGCATTGATCCTCCAGTAAAAACGTGTTACACGGGCAACCAACGTCCGTCGACTTAGGGCTGTATATGGTCTCGGCGTGGCATAGGATATGGTGGCAACAAAAAGTTTTCTCCCACATTCCCATTTTTCCTTATAACCTTCCCCATTACCTTAAATTTTTGCAAATTTCTCCTGTGTTTGATAAATTTTCCAAATGTTTTCGAGTTTGTAACATTTTCCCTAATTTTTGTCACTTTTCCCAAAATTTCCGTCATTATTTGCCGGGGGGGAAAGGGTAGTGGTACTGGGTAAACATGGCTTCATTGCGATTAGATCTTACTTTTTGGGGAAGCACCCTACTCCTACAGGCACCTATGCTTATTATGTACAGGGACATTTGATTCGACCAAAATATAATCCCAAGCCTTATAGATTTTCGTTTCAGTATATTCTTGTTGCCATTTCAGTGTATGCTGCCTTACGCGCTGCGGCCGGGTGGGTGTAGAATAACCTATCACGGGTCGGGACTTCGCACCCACGGGGTACGACGCCTCAGGGGCTTTCTCGCCCTAGTCCCCATGAGCATGCATGGAGAGAACCTTGGGGATTTTCCTGCAATCGTTGTAGGAGCGGAGTAAGGAGTAAGCCGGAAAACGATAACTATCATGGGATAACGGAAAACCTCCAAGTGTGATGGAGTGCTATTATACTTATCTGCAAATTTATATTACGAACTCTTGGCATTATTAGCTGAGTGATAGAAAATTGTTTGATCACAGCGCGGTGTTGCTTAAACAAACCCATACAACCTTATAGACCAATCTATCCAACAAAGACTATCACTTAATGGAGGGAGCCGATCATAAAATATATATTTTTTGCATGCAACGTCTTTAGAATTGTAGATTCCGACTTAGATACAATATTTCCAGTGTATCTCTTCGTGAAACTTATGCCCTGTGCCTACGAAGTAATATGCGAGTATTTGTGGCAGAAACTTAAGGTTAGCATCATCCACCAAATCCACATGTGAAATAGCAGCTTGTTCACGGGTAAGATCCTGCTATGATACAGCGACCTTTTTAGGGTTCCTAATGCGGGATTCACGTTATAATGTCCCCAACAGTTGGAACTTTTGACCCCCTGTAGTGTAGACTATACCGTAAAGATGGTGACAATGACACCCACACCATATAACAAAATATGCGGGTGTCGGGCACACCCCTAGATACCTCATTTTGACAAAGTAGTATTTCGGTGTTTTATGCTTGCCAATGCTGTGTTTCTAGGGTATCCTGTAGGCCCTATGTGAAATAACCCCACGGGGTGGCGGAAACCCTCAGCAAAACGAAAAAGCAACGACGGTTCATAGACACCGTCTGAAATAAGCCAAACTATTAGCTAGGTTTGTTTGAAATTTATTTGAAACTTTATTTCAAAACACAGGGGTGTCTAAGACACCCTGTAGTCTAGGGTGTGCCAGCCACTGTGCGGGGTACATATGTTCCAAGTGGTGGGGACATTATAACGTGAATCCTTCATAACACGTACGTCATATATTTATGAATAGGTCAGGAATACTATCTGTGCTGTTGCAGGTAAAAATCTCACAGGAGGTTGGTGTGTTACCTCGTTTCACTAAATTTGGTTGAGGTCAAAATCAAAATTTGTCAATCCTCGCAATTATCCAGTTCCGTTCCTTTCACTGGACAATATCGAAGACAGTCGTGGTAACAACTCCTAGGGAGCTGGAATCCCCAACGTACACACCCATCAACTACTGATTATTGCCAAATTACGAAAAATAGTTGCGTACACCACGACGAATTTGTCATTGTTATCATTTCATCTATTATTAGTAGCAAATAGACAAAACTGCCACCTTAGCTTTTTGCATGTCATCAGTAGAAACAGATATAACTGTCCTAGGGAGCTGGAATCCCCAACGTACACACCCCTTCAACAACTGGTTACTGTTAAATAATTGCCAAAAATAGTTGCCTACACCACCATGAATTGTCATTGTCATCATTTCATCCATTATTAGTTGCAAATAGAATAAACTGCCACCTTAGCTTTTTACATGTCAGTGAAAACAGATGTATATAATTGTCTTATGTTGTTCGGGAATACGACCTTTCTGTGAGTTTTATGACTTCTATCATCGAAACTCTGCAGGTATATCTGCGGAATTGAAATGCAAATGCAAATTTGAATCTGAGTAACAACAAATGGAAGTGGCTTATCTAGTTTGAGAATACGATTGTTCTGTGAGTAAGTTTTATCGTCGAAACCTAGAAGTGGCTGAGCTATATCTGGTGGGATTGAAATGCATATGAGGCAAAGTATCTATAAATTTTTTTAAATAAATGCATGAATCGTCTAGTGCGTTTCCTACTGTACTTCGATACATATTTATTCAAAAAAATATTTCTGCTGGAGCTGCAAACCCACCGGTGTCAGCAAAACTAGTAGTTTTACATGAAACTACCTGCTGATCGTAGCCGTCGAAGAAAGCCAAATTTATATCCGAGTGACACCCGTATCCATCCAAATTAACAACATGCTTTTTTGTAAGACTAACAAACGCATGCATTCCAGTCGGAACAACAATACCCTCGTTATCAAGCGGTAGTGGTCTATGATTTATACGTGGATGTCCAATATGTAGATATATTCCATCATCGAGAAACGTATTATAAAATGTCGGTGGCCTTGCAGCAGAATTGAACAAAATAGTCAGAACAAGACCTCCGTGAGGACCGCCAAATTGTTGAGTAGCCGGAATACCTTTATCAGTGATTGGTCTTACCGTATAGCAAAGTCCATAACTCATCATGACTTCATAGACATGGTCACAACAATGACCGTCCAATTCGACACCCTGAAATACACATTTCTTCATTGTTTGCGTGCACTGTAAAGCCCCTTTTCGATAGAATCGCTCGATATGATGAGCGTCAAATTCCGTACCGGCTTTAAACTTCTGATACTGACGTTCGAGCTCCAGAATATCATCCGATGTATGGCTTGAAGCAAAATTATTCGGATACGAGGCCATAAATACACCGTTCATATATTCCAAAAGTTCAACAGAGACGTTCCATTTTTCGGCAAAGCTTCGATTAACGCGATGCGGAAAGCAAATAATAACTTCAGGTAGCGTTATATTGTCAACATAGACTTCGTCAATATTGCTTGCGACTGGATATTCCAAATATTGTTGAATAATAAGTATGCATCCACGTCCGACAGCTATAACCGATACCACAATTACGATCAACCAAAATATAAACAAAGCCCATCCAATTTTTTTCGAATCATAAAGATGTTTGAAACCATGAAGTGATGTCTCCAATTCGAATGGCGATCGCTTATTCGAACCACGGCCGCTGTCACTTTTATCACCATGACTGGTTGCCGATGCAACTGAATTACGCTTACTTGACATATTACTGTATCGACGTTGGGGATGAATATTGTCCTAAAGTTTACACCATTATGGCTGTTTCTAAAATATCTGATGCCACTCTAAAAACACGAGATAAATGAAATATTATATCGTTGAATACTAAAGATGCAAAGATTAAGTAGAACAATTAGCAAATAACCTTCTAAAAATATTATGGCTTCAGAAAATAATGTTCGGTTGACGATACTGATATTTTATCGACTACTGTTCGTCCTTTAGTGCTCTAAGTTCGACAAAATACGCAAATTTTGTATCAAATCCACAGATTTATGAAAAAACAATAACCTGCTATACTATTTTGTAGCAAATATGTTATGTCACAGTTGTGCCTCTTACTACTCTTGTTTATGTCCTAGCTAAAAGTACGACGCTGACGCTCTAATAGAATTTCTATCATTAGTTTGTCAATCATATCTTCTGGCGGCTAAAATAAGAATTTTATAACATTGCTAGCTTTCATAGTTCGTAATTCTGTATTTTGCGTTGTTGTATTAAAGTTATTGAATAAAGCTCTATTTTAACGATATTTGGGAATTAGGCGACCGACTCGCTTAGTATTACGGTTTTTCAAAACATATTTGAAACAGAATATATTTATCGGCGCTTAAAACATTTAGTTTCCAAATTTTTTTCAAAATTCGAAAGATATATACTAAAATTAATTTATATATCTAGTTTTTAGCTTGCATGTAAAATTTCAATAGTTTGTTCTAATAGCTGTGACTTTGGGTAGGGGTTAGCAGACGTGACGAAAAGTATTTGCATACTAGAAGCTTCGCAGAGACCGTTGGGTTACTACAATTTAGGGGTCGTATATTCAACCTGAAACCTGTTACATTGTAATCTACGCTTCTATAGTTATGCTCGTTAATATTTGTGAACCTACATAGACTTGACTTTGACGCATAAATGCATCATTTATCGATTCACATCAATAAAATCAACAACACAGCGTGAACTTCAATCACCGTTTCTGAGCTCAATTTGCTACATTGTAATCTACGCTTCTGTAGTTCTGCTCGTTAATATTTGTGAACCTACATAAACTTGACTTTGACGCATAAATTCGTCATTTATCGATTCACATCAATAAAATAAACAACACAGCATGAACTTCAATCACCGTTTCTGAGCGCAATTTCAGTCCCATAATAATTTTATATGTTAAGAGCGTCATTTATTTGCTTAGAAGAAAAAACCACTGCAAATAAAAAAATCAGGTGCCCGCGGTAGTTGACCACGTACGTTCTGGATTGCTAGGACGGGACTGCGCGCTAGATCACTAGGCCACGTTTTCATAAACGTGTCGAGCATTACAATGTGGGTTATTTAAACTATGGTTTGGGTAATCAATGAGGATTGAAACGCTACAGAAATTCTAGTCTTATAATCTAGAGGTCGAAAAGATATAAAAAATTTATATTTTAATTATAAAGTAATAAACACCAATAAACAGGACCAATACTACAATAATAAACACAGAAAGTTAGCTAGCCGAATTTCGTGGTTGTAGCCAGCAAAACCATTACAAAGCCACTAAACTTTTGGAAAGACGATTTGGATCAGCTTTTATATCCTAGTCCATGCATGTTTCTAGTTGTTTAAGCACTCAAAAATCATAAAGATTGCTCCGTAGTTGTTTTGTTTTACTCAAATGTTACGCAGCAAACGGTTCAGCAATCATCTATCTGTTTTCTCGAAATTATTGATGACTATTGCGGCTGTTTACAGCCTAGTTTGCAGCAATGGTTAAACCGAATTGTCAAGTATTATCGCAATACACAATATTGTGCAATATCGGTAGATATCCGTAGCGTTGATAAACTACTGTGTTTCATTCGATATGGTATAAAGTAGCCAAACTTATTTATCTGAAGCCTTATTTTAACTCAAGTTTCAGTAAATTTTGCAATTTTCTATCTCCAAGAGTCGATTATGAAAATTTTGTAGATTTTTAAACATTAAATGACTCAGCGACAATTTCTATATTGGCCCAGTGTTACTTAAGTCGTTATCATACATGGGTTGTAATTCTTTTCTATAGTTTATATACATACATGTGTTTTTCCTACTTCGACTTTGCCTTCCTTTTCGGTAAATTCGCAAATTTGGCATACTTTGGGAAATATTTGGTAAATATTTTGGCAAAATTTGGGAAAAGTCGATATCAATCATTTATAGTTGTATCTTATATCGGAGTATTCGTTGCAAAGATACAGAGAATACCAGCAACATTTGGTTGCGCCTGATTCAAAAATCTTTTAACGCCTTATTTCTTAGTCATATTATATCTGTGTATCGTAATGTATTGTACCGTATCCATTTGCCAAATGACAGGTTTACGGTAAAACTTGAACTAAATAGAAGCAACTGTTTCAAAGCTATAAATTATGACAACGAAATATGTATATGCATAAGTATTGGTTCAAGATACTGCTTTTTGAACCTGTTCCATAGCTTGAACGATGTTAAAAATATTCATGATATAATGCTTAGTTTATAGGTACGCGCACTGTCAAAATTTAAACCTGATAGAATCCAGCATCCTCTAGATATATTAACAGCAGCAATAGGTGTGCTAAGCGATTTAACACAAAACTAGTTTTGCTCTATTTTTTATATATATACTAGAGCAAAACTGGCAGATTTGGTTCTAGTATTCAGTTGCAAAAACGGTCATCGGTTTGATATTAGGCCTAAAGTTGCAGTAGCTCAGGTCACATGTATTGAAAAAAATTTTATTAGATCACATTGGCAGTTACCATGTTATAGATGGAAATAACGAAATTCAACATAATTTTGGTTTAAATCCAAGAGTCGAATAACCCTTGATGTAAATGGACACAAACAAATATATATTTTTATATTACGTGCAGATATTTAGACGCAATATATTCCAAAAAATTAGACAAATTCGCCGTATGTTCATCAGCTGTATTCGTTGTAATAATACTCTGTTTACTTTAGTGATCAAGAAACATATCTTTATCGCAAATATTTGCAACTATTCATTTCTGATTTGACACTTTTCATGGTGTATCTCACTTGGAGTAATAGCGGCAATATGTTAATCATTCTTAGGCCACGGTTACCCTTGTCTACACCTTGAGAGAACATGTAGATGCATCGATCTTTTTCAGGAACTACATGGTTAAAACCTAGTTTATTATGCTTCATGTATGTTTGACTAGGGTAAATCCGACAATAAGAATTTCATAACAGTTCTCGTGCGTTGTACAGCACAGAAGATTTGGTGACAGAAGGCTTTGGTGTATTTTTGGTTTTTTGTTCTAATGATGGAATTTAAAGAACAGTCTTGCGGGATAAGATGACTTTTTGAAAGTTTTTTCAAGTAAAACTGTATTCGTTACTAAGCATAAGTGACGGCTTGTTGAATTCACATGGTGCCACAAAGTAACGGACAGCTGTTGTTTACGTTGTTGCAAAGTTTGCCGGTCAATGCGGTAAACTTGTGCTTCTAAATCGTCCAAAAAATTTTTGCCAGGCGATTTGGCAAAGCGTAACTTCAAGTTGTTGTGATTAGACTACACCGAGCGTCCCTAGCCTGCTAGCTTGTTACGCGTTCTACGCAAATCGGTGAGTGGATTTCGGTGTTGAGAAAAATTAAGCTACTTTCACAAGATTTACTTTATTATTTGTCGGTCACTGCGACAAACCATTCAACATAACCGTATGCGGATGGTATAATCTCAATAATTCTTTTGACGGCAAAATGCAAATTAGTCTCAAATTAGACCTTAATAAACGTTGCCGGGCAATGCGGCAAAGTTGAATACTTTTTCTTTTTTGAGTCGTACTGTGCTACGCCTGTCAGTTCAAGCGTATACAGAACTTACAAAGAAAAATCTAGTTTGTTGTAGCGTTTTCTTCAAACTCAAACGTGTATCTTCAATCTCCCTCTCTTCAAAACGTTTTTTGGCGAATCAGCAAAACGCGCGGCGCTCAACAGCGTAAATTTGTTAGGCAGTGTAACAAAATTTGCGTTTCAACACTATTTCCCACTGATTTCCTATAACAATGGCAGCCAAACAGAAAAGAGTGCCAAACACAACAGCCGAGCGATTATCGTACACAAATAAAGAAACAGATGACCAAGTTTCTACAGCTTAAGGAGCAGACGGATGCCCCGATACCGTAGACAGAATAGAGATTTTTATCGACGAAACCCGACAACATTAAAGCAAGGTCGATGACCTCGATTCGCAAATACTTCAGCTGCTCGAACAGGATGTTGAAATAGAGAGCGAGGCCACTTGAGCGATTGAATTCCAGGAGTCAGTTGTCCAAATTTTAGCAGAGGCTGGAGTTCTGTTGTCAAATCTTTCGCAACCTGTTGTCGCAAATTCAGTTAATGGCGACGACATAAGCCAGCCGTCGACGGTTCGTCATCATCAGAGTGTCAAGCTATCTAAACTCGATTTAGAACCATATTCAGGAGATCCCATTCGGGGCAAGAGTTTTGGGATTCCTTTGAGTCAACGGTAAATTCTAACGGGGACTTGGCGGAAGTAGACAAATTTAAATACCTCCGTAGCTCTCTGACCGGAGAAGCACTTTCCATGGTAGAAGGCAACCGACTGACAGCGGGAAATTACTACACCGTCGTAGACGCTCTCCGGGAACGTTTCGGTAATCCAGAAATCGCAATTTTGCTCACCTTGAAACGCTGCTTGCAATACCTTCCGAGACGAGTCAAAGTTGCGGAAGACGTACGACGAATGTGAAAAACATATTCGTCGTTTACTCGCGCTGGGTCTGACAGAAGATACGTTTGGGCAAGTGTTCACCCCGATAATTTTGTCCAAAATTCCCCGTTCGATACGCATTCAGTTTCACCGTCTCTACGGTTCGAATGCATGAAAGTTGCGAGGCTGAGAGCTTTGATGAAAAGTGAGATTCAAGCTCGTGGGTTGAGTGATTGCTATGCTTCTCAATCCAATAATTTTCGCAATCATAGCAACAACACTGACAACCAGAGCGCCACCAGAACGTCCAATGGGCGATATCTCCATGAAAATTTTACCCATAACAACTCAAAGTCGTTTTCGACCAAGACTCGAAACCAGAAGTACGCGACGCAAACAGCACTATCTGGAGCTGCTAATCGAAAATCCAATGCATGTTCTGCAAAGGCATCCATTTTGCAGATCAATGCTCAAAATACACCACTGTTCAACAACGAAGAACCCTTCTTCAAGGCATGTGTTTCAAGTGTTTTGCGGAGGGTCACAGTGCTCGGGATTGTTCCAAGAAAAATGTTTGATTCTATTGCAAAAAGGACGCTAATCACAGCAGCCTATGTCCAGAAAAGTTTTCATCATCGATTGTTGGGCATGTAGCAAGCCAGGTGGTAGCAACAGGGAAAATTTCAGAGAAACCTAAAGCGGCCGCGCCACGTTCGGGGTCGCCGAGGGACGCAACTCTTGTAGCAGATAGCAGTCAAGTACAAATGCAGATGGCACTAGCTGGCATAAAAACCAGCAATGGTCTCATACAGGCTCGTCTGTTCTTTGATACAGGCAGCACACGAAGTTATGTGACCGAATCAATGCTGAAGTCACTGCAAAGTGTTGTTACCGGAAACGAAATCGTGTCCTTCGCAAATTTTCAAACAGCTTCCGTTCAACGAAGGAACTAAAAACTGCCGACATAACAATTCCCACCAACAACAAGGTCCGTGTCACTATCTCAACGTTAGCAATCGATGCCATCACGTGTCCTATCCAGAATTATCCTCCTAACGTCAACAAGCATCCAATATTGGCCACTATTCTGCTTGCGAATACTCTTTCAAGTTGCACAGAGACAGTCGCTATCGATATGCTAATAGGGCTTGACTATTACTACAATTTTGTTGGAAATGAATGTATCCACCTCCAGGACGGTCTGACATTACTTGGATCGAAATTTGGCTACATTGTGAGTGGAAAAATGTCAATTGAAGAGACTGTGCAAGCTAGCGCTGTTGCCATGTTTCGACAAACAATGGGTTGTCTGTCAAGTCATACTAACGCCGAATGCTGCTGGGCGTCAGAAGATATCGGGATGAAGGACAATGTGTATCATCATGACGATGACGAGGCGATGCGAATGTTTAACGAAACGGTTCGTGTCACTGATGGTCCATACGAAGTCACATTACTGTTGAAAATAGAGGATCCGCAACTACCCGACAATCGAATGCTGGCATATGGACGATTGGTCTCCAGTGTTAAAAGACTGAAAACTCAACCGAATCTATTATAAGAGTATGCCAAAATTAACCACGATTAGCTCAACAAAGGCGTTATCGAAACTGTAGACGACAGAACAGTGTCCACTTCGCGTGTGCTCTATATACCTCATCACGGCGTTATTAAATCCGACAAAGCAGCCACAAAACTGCGCATAGTCTACGACGCATCAGTAAAATCGTCAAAACACAACGTCAGTCTGAATGAATACTTGCACCGGGGCTCGGTGATCCTGCAAGATCTCTGTAGGATGTTGTTGAGATTTCACCTATCTCCAATCGCCATTGTTGCCGATGTGGAAAAGCTTTTTTTGCAAGTGGGTTTGCAGAACATAGACCGAGACGTCACAAGAACGAAGCCTGTGGCGTCATAATACCGTTGCCGTGTTTCGTTTGGAATAATATCTAGCCCTTTCTTGTTGGCCGGTGTCATACAAACGCACCTTAAAAAGGAGCCGTCGCAAGTTGCCGATGCGATTTCGAGGAACTTATACGTTGACAATGTGCTGGCGGGGTGCACGTCCGTTGACGAAGCGCTTGCATTTTATAAAGAGGCGAAACGGCTATTCAACGATATTTCAATAAACATCCGTGCGTGGTCCTCTAATTTCCGGAGTTCACTAAACATGTGGCTACATCTAATCGTGGAAAAGACAAAAACCCAAAGGCGTTGGGCTTGACATGGCGCCTACAGAACGACAGCTTAACCTCTTATGGCCCAGATCCAGCACAAGTAGTCGAGACGAAGCGTCAACTGCTCCAGTGTGTGTCGTCCGTGTATGACCCACTGGGATGCTTTTCACCGCTTACGATCCGCGGAAAAATTTTGGTACAAGAAGCCTGGAAAGAAATGGTCAGTTGGGACACAAAGCTTTCGCAGGCAATGTGCGAAATTTTGAACCCATTCAGCGAAATCTTGCGGAAATTCGAAACATTACAATTCCACGAATCGCGGGTGACACGAATCAGAACCAGCA
The DNA here is from genome assembly GCA_030248225.1 of Trileptium ribeirensis. Lineage (NCBI taxonomy): Eukaryota > Metazoa > Nematoda > Enoplea > Enoplida > Thoracostomopsidae > Trileptium > Trileptium ribeirensis. The sequence continues at coordinate 24,369 of JASANE010021136.1, forward strand.
ACGCTTTTTCATGATCCACACTGTTTCTGCGATGCTTCATCAAAAGCGTACGCCGCTGCATGTTACCTCTACACCCAGCGATTTGACGGCCATAAAGTTACCAATCTTAGTTTTGCCAAGGCTCGATTGGCTCCAATTAAAACACTCACGTTACCACGACTTGAGCTAATGGCGGTCTTGGTAGGTGCACGCATATCAGCATTCGTCAGGTCAGAGCTACGTGTAGCTATCAACAACGTCACCGTATGGTCTGATTCAAAATGCGTTCTTCGATGGCTTGCTTCCACAAAAAAATCTACCAGTGTTCATCAACAACAGAGTGGCTGAGATAAAATCACACACTGGTTTCCAGTTTCGATACGTTCCAACGTCATCCAGCAGACCACCCTTCACGTGGTATGAGCCTCAGTGATTTAAGACAATCGGAGCTTTGGTGGGCAGGTGCAAAATTTTTGAATTTAGGCCAGTCAATGTGGCCCGAGAACGACGTTTCCAATAAATCTACGATCTGCGATGAATATCAGTCAGTTGAGACTGCCGTGGTTGAAGCCGCAGCACTTGTCAATCAATTTTGAATTTCATAGCTCATCGATATTTGTTAATTTTCTCGGCTGCTTCGGCTGGTTCGAATCACTGCATGGTTGCGACGATTCATTGCAAAGTGTCAAAATCGATCAAATGATTGAGAACCCTTAAGGACGATGAACTGAACTCTGCCGAAATTTGCTGGGTAAAAAAGCTCAGCGGTCAATGTTCCCGTAAAGAAATCTGGCTAGTGCAAAGCCATCAACTCTAGTTCGACACTTAGGACTATTTCCAGATAGTGACGATATTATCAAGTGCCTTGGTATACTACGATGGACAGACCTATCGCTATCAAGTGAAGAGCCTATTTTACTTCCAAAAAATTACGCAGTGATCGTGCTTATCATCAAACGATGCCATGAAAAACTGTTCCACTCTGGGGTTCGTCATACACTTGCACAATTGCGACAAAACTATTGGGTCCCGCAGGGTCGGTTGCAGATTCAGAAGGTTCTCCTGCAGTGTTTGGTGTGTCGGAAAGGTAAATCGGGTCCATACAAAGCACCCGCAAGTCCTCCACTGCCGTGGATTCGAGTGTCAAAATGCAACGCCTTTCGATACCTTGGGATTGACTGTTTAGGTCCGTTTTCAGTAAAAATTGAAGCGTCTTCAAAAGACACTCTCAAATTGCCGACAGTACATAATGTATGGCTATGCATCTTCTGCTGTTGCGTCACATAGAAGTAGTAGTGGATGTCTCAACCGAACACTTATTACTGTGTCTAAGACGATTTGCAGCGCTGTACGGATGGCCGGATATCATAGTGTCTGACAACGCAATGCACTTTAAAGCCCCTGACCGCACACTACGTCAACTATCTAGAACAACTGAGGTGTTGGACTATTCGTCATCACATGGCATCGAATGGAGATTCATCACGGAACAAGCACCCTGGATGCTAGGATTCTACGAAAGGCTCGTGGGATCGGTCAAAAGAGCTTTACGGAAATCAGTGGGGAAGCGTTATCTTACGTTGACGCAATTCCAAACCGTAGCTACCGAAGTCAGCGAAGTAATTAACTCCAGACCTCTGATTAATGGAAATATCGAGCCATCCGACAACGTTTTGACGCCCGCACATTTCCTTTTGAGGCAAAATAGGGTGGGACTTCCGGCATTCGGGTGCTTGTTACGTGATGAATCTCCATTCGATGCCATGTGATGACGAACACCTCAGTTGTTCTAGATAGTTGACGTAGTGTGCGGTAAGTGCATTGCGTTGTCAGACACTATGATATCCGGCAACCACACAGCGCTGCAATGCGCGCCGTGATAATGTTCAGTTGAGAACATGCGGTATGTGACGCAACAGGAGGTAGCTGAATTGTCGGCAATTTGAGAGTGAAGACGCTTGAGATTTCTGAAAAACGGACCTAAACGGTCGATCCCAAGGTATCGAAAGGCGTCATTTTGACACTCAATCAGCGGCAGTACAGGGGTGCTTTGTATGGATTACCTTTCCGACACACCAAACACGCAGAGAACCTTGAATCTACAACCGACCCTGCGGGAAGACTTGTCGCAATTGTGCAAGTGTATGACGAACCCCCAAGTGAACGTTCATGGCATCGCTTGATGATACAGCGCGATCACTGCGTAATTTTTGGAAGAAATGGGCTCTTCACTTGATAACAATATCTATCATCGTAGGTGCCCAAGGCACTTGATAATTATCGTCCACTACTGGAAATAGTCCTAAGTGTCGAACTCATTAATAGTTTACAAGCCAGATTTCTTTACGGGACCGCTGAGCTTTTTTACCCGGCAATTTTCGGCAGAGTTCAGTTCGTTAAGCGAATCATCACGAT
>JASANE010021137.1:0-32497 GCA_030248225.1 Trileptium ribeirensis
TACCACTTTGTTTACTTAATATATTACTAACTACAACTTTAATATAATACTTATTTAACCAACTTTATTTACTTGAAAAATATATTAATTCAATTTTAATATTAAATTAATTTGTATTTATTATAATCGCAGGCATATATATACAAATATATATATACGGGCAGGCAGACATCTGTACAAGCAAGGCGGCGGAAAATAAACACGAGAGCGGGTCATGAAAGAGGGTCCCCCTCCCTCAAATAGATGCGGGATGCAGTACGGGCCCCGGATTCGGACTCGGCTCCTCCAGCCGAGCATTTTGATACCCAACATGCTAAGATTCAAACCAAAAACGGGAAATCGGGCGCTAAGCGAACCAACCTAGGCATACGGCCAAGGAGTTACAACTTATTGATATACTTAGAAACGGGCAATAGTCATGCGAATTTCGCATGGCCTACACAAATATCAATAATCATAATGGAATTACCAACAGTTGATACAATATGGTATAAATAATATGCGACAACAAGGGTACATACTGTCGCGTGGTTATATAATAGATAACTACGGGCATATTCAATCAATAGTTCATACTATTATAACAATAGTTAGCGTGGATACAGCGGAAAGTTGTTCAACAGCGGCAGCAAAAGGGCATTATAACAATGAATTGTACACTTAGGTGTGTTGTTACAGCGACAGTAAATGGTAAAGAAAGGTTTGCAGTAATAGTAACAATAAATCGTAATGTTACAATAGTATATCTTGATAGCAGTGAAATGGGAAATGGTACTATAAGGTATACAGTAATGGCAACAATGAATAATACAGCATCATGCAATTAGTTCGGTTATATATAACGAAGTAATACGGAATCAAGTAATTTATACTGTTATAACAGCAGAATGCTATAAACCTTTACCAACAGCGCCATATTTATGGCTACAATAAATTGCTGGGTGCTCAACACACGCATACTCGTTCGGGTGTGGGCCCCTGAGTTCGTTCAAAAAAGCTTATTTTAACATCTATTTCTGTAGCGGGCCTAGGCTAAATATTCGTGCATGTGGTCCATTGTTCTTTGGTGGGAATTTATCTTTCTCGTAACGATCCAGAACGGATCTGTTACACATTATATATTGCGTATTATTATACACGTAGCACTGTGTGAAACTAGATAGAATGCATATGGAATAGCATAATAGAGACCTACACGCTGCAATACACGATATGTATACCCAAGTCGAATCCCAGAAAATGTGACTTTAGAAATAATTGTCCGGAAAAAACCCGATATTTTTCGATTCGGTAGCGAAGTTGAGCCATGTCAGCTTTGTTGTTTCAGGGTATTATATTATTCGAAACGCAAATGCAGTAGTAAGCTATGTATTATTACCAAAAAAGAACGTTGGACTAAAACGCATTTTTACAATTTTTTACTGTTATATTTTTTGCGTAGTCCTCCTGTTTTTTCAAATTACGACATCCTTAGAGTTCACTCTGCCATTCCAAAGCTAGCTTTATTAAGCATAGCTTTCTTTTCCTCACGGTAATGATAATTATTGTTTTCATACGTAATAAAACAGCTCTGTTAACATCTTATTTAACTCCTTTGCTTTAATCTCCTTCCTTATTAATTGTGGCAATATTTATTTTATGATAACTCCTAAAACTTGATGGCAGATATGGTTTTATATATAGTAGATAAATGACATTATCATTCTTTATCGCGCTTTCAGCCATGGTTTGAACAACTTCAGTGTGTGTGATGTATATTTTTTTGTACGTTAGAAATGTCTGCAAAAATTTCCGATTTCCAAAGTAACCACGCCTAGAATTTTGACGACAAAACATGGTTGGTAATTTAGAGCTCTCAGTTTGAGTTCTTCCATTAGCTTCGTTTCTTTCCGCACGTCGTATAAGGTGAAATAGCAGCTAAAATTATCATTTTGATTTTGAACGAAATTGTGTATGTCGATTTTGATAAAATTTATGACTCCGTTGAATTATGCCAATGTATTTGAAACATTGTCTATCGGTCGACTGCATTAAAAGTTACCCCATTGTGCTTGCCACGTTCAGTCTTTCATTGAAGCGGAAACGTTATTTTTGCAGCATTTATAAGATCTCGATGAGCCGCGAAATGAGTAATTTCTCTTTTCGATGCGAAGACTGTGTCAGGAGATATGGGCTGCTAAACACTGGTATATTTATGGGCAGATTTGGCAAAGAACCCTTAAAACCTGTTCTTTGCCATTTTGATCCTGAAAATAAGGTCGAAGCAGTTCAACTAAAGGGCACATCGGACCACGTTTGGAAGACAAAATTCATCGAAATCCTTTCATTCGAAAATGAGTTATGAATGAAAGCGACAGACAAAAAATAAATTTTGACGATTTTCCCCTAGTGCCCCCAGGAGAAACTCCAATTGGCTCGTTCGCATCGTTTCAATTCATTCATAATTATGTTCTGGTATTGTTCAGCTTTGTTCGGTTGTTCTCATCTGTGTATAGAATTTGCATAAAACATCTTAATATAAATTCTTGTGACACCTTTCCTTAAATTTTATGTTCTTAACTTACTGTATGTAGATATCACCTTGCATTAAAATATTTTTTATAATCCAAGGCTTGGTATGCAGTACTCGAGTTTGTCCTAAATATGCGTATATAATAAATTTGGTGATTTTAATAATTTCAATGAGCTGCCCCACATTAAAGATTTCATTTCATTACTGTGTTACGAAGCGTCAATACATTAACCGCTGATGGGTCGCAACTTGCTTCTAGACATATAATTTTAATCCCAAATTCTAAAGAAAAGTCGTTCCCTTAGCAGTCAGTAGTTACTGAGATTGGAACGCAGTTGTTATTGCTTCTCAAATTTTGCTTTCTTAGAAACAACGTATCTGCCCAAGTAGACGTCTTGACAATCGTTCCGGATTTCAATCAACCATTGTCGTTTGAATACCTTGCTATGGTCAAAAAATTTTGGTCATCGGTAAGTTGGTTTTAAGCGTTTAAATAATTCCAAGATGTACTACTCTGCGGTTTTGTTTAGTGAATTACCTGCAGATATATAATTTTAGATTTAGATGGAATTCCATTGACGTATAGGCTTTTCCAAATTACCCAATTTATGGGTCGGGGGGTCGGCCACGGGGGAACTGGGGGACCATAAAGTAGTCTAAATGTCATAAAACGCAAATTATGTGTTATTTAACATCTGATTGCAATTGTGAGTTCAAAAATGAAAGACATAAGCGATCATAACGCCGACGGCGAAACAATTTGTTGCTTATTTAGCAAAAATTCCAAAAAAGAACATAATTTTAGTTCATTATTGCAAAGTTCTCTAATTTTAATATTTCATCACAGAGAAATGAATTTAGGGATTAATCTGGTGACATGAACTGGTATAACTATGGACATCGATATTCCGTCCCCGCAGTTTCAATAGCTTTGTTTCAATACCATTGTTTGAATACATCAATAATAATTTTAAAGCCGTATTTAAGATTTTGCCGTATATATAGAGTTTCTACCGACTGTTATGGTGCATTATTATTATCGATATATACTGCACCGTTATTCAACTATATGCTGAGAACAACAGTTCAAACCTAGTTCATATGCTACAAAAATGAAGAGCATGATGTATTGGCTGAGTTAACATTGGTCATTATTTCTTTAGTAGACAAACAATAAGCAACTGCATACATCACAATTTTTTCATAAATGCATGGTAGCAAAAGCAAACAACACAGGCAACTTTGTTGTAACTCTATTGTATGTAACAACAGTATATTTTGTTTGATTTTTGCAGTCAAATGTAACCTATTTGGACTAGCTAGATTCAAAATATGGCGCTGAACATAGCTAAATTGGCCTAACAGAATTTATGATGTTCTTGAAAAATATGAAGTTCTTTGCAAAACTACCGTATTCGCCATATTAGGTTGCAGCTAGCTCATTGTCGACTACTAGGTGATGTTTGCATTTTGTTATTGCATTGCCTAATCCATGTTCGCTTGCTCGGAAGATGACTGCTGTTTTTGACGCGCTGTGTATTTACTTGCTTTTTTGATACCGATATACGCAACAGCTGGTAGAAGTGACTGTCAGTTTTCGAACGAGAATCGAGCAGGCAGTGGTCATGATAATAACGCATAGTATATGTTTAGTTTATTAGCGTTCAAAATACTATATTTTTAAGACATTTTGCATAGCATTTGTCGCAAGTTTTTTTGCAAATTCCAGGCAATAACCAACCCACATCCACTATCTCACTTGTTTATGGGTCTTGTTGACGTTTTCTCGATGAGTTACAATGGTGTCAGCGCTCATCCGTTGATGTTGGCTCATGCCGTTGACGAAGCTCGCTCGATTGTCAAGCGGTTGTACAAAATCTTGAAGTACATAGCATTGTTGTTGTTTACTATTTTATGTTGAAATGAACCGATCCTTCTAAATGTTTATAACTTCTTCGATATTACACGCCTGTTTGAGCCGGCTAACTTGGAAACGAAAGAGCTTAGAAATTCTGTTAAATGCAGTAATTTTGCTACTTCTGTTGGTATAATTTGTGCTCACCGCATTGGCATTTATTATGTATTGTATGTAGCTTATTATATTTTATACATTTTATAGATTATGCAGGAATCGCCAGGAATCATTCGCTTGGTATTCTTTTCAAAAATCCCAATAATTCTGTTCGAAAATTGATCGACATTTCTTTAATATTTTAGGGCGCTTTTTTAATTTATTTGACATGTTGGCAACCTGTTAGCCGGTAAATAAATTTTATTCAATTTCTTTTTGATGTTTGTCCGTTCGTAACGCGACAATCCTTTCTAGCGAGTACTGTATATCGTGAGACGTGTGCTAGATTTACAGATTTCGTAAGTAGCGAAATCTAACGTCACTGTTCAGGCAGTTTTTTTGTACATAGAGACTAGGATATGTGATATTATTTCACTCTCAGTTTGCTCAATCTGTCGTGTTTCAGAAGTTATATATTTTTGTTGTGCTGTAATTTTTGCATTCTATGAGTGAAATACACACGGACACTTTTTCTTGTTTATGTTCGTCGAGTTGGGATATCATAGCTATTTTATTTTTGTCCAGATTACACGCTATTGTGTTTAATTAATATGCACACATTTAGCGAATTTGGTGATGTTAAGCATGTCGCTTATTTCATCTGATTTATAAAATTTTATATTTTAATCGTAGAAACATTACTCTTATTTTGTAACACAACTCGTCCATTATTATTTTTAAATATTGTAATAGTTGCCGGCCTTCCATGCAAGGCAGTACAGTTGTTTACGGCAACAATAAATTACTTCGCTCATACCCCATGGTTGGTTTTTACGTAATACGTTGTGGCTCAGAGACGGAAATATGTTCACATTATGTCGGTTATGTGGTTTCGGATTGTAGATTTGATAATTTTTAGTAATAAAACCTTTTTAGCAAAAATGTTAGTTCTTTTTACAACTTAGCCTAACCCCTTCACCTACATAGATCGGACTTGGATTGGTTTTAAAACGTTTCCAATATTATTATATCGTATCCAATATTTAACACCGAAAAATACTCCACCTGGTGCAATTGCATTATAAATTGCGTATCGACAGCATACATTGCATACTTTGTACTACAGTAAACATGATAAAATACGTATACAGCAGCATAATGGAGATCTAATAATCACAATGCACGATATATAGCCAAATAAAATTACAAGAACATGTGAATTGAAAAATAATTACGTATAAGGACAACACGCGGGTAAAATATCTCGGGGGGATCCAAAATCTAATGGGTCGACGGAAAGGGGTTTGGGGGGTCAGCGCGGAGGGATAGGAGGTCGCCTTCGTGTTCCCCCCTTGAAAAAACCCCGGATATGATAGTTTTCTTTCTCTTAGCAGAAATGCCGTAACTGGTTTAGAGAATACGTCACATTGAAATTTTGATTGCGTTAAGATTGAAGTTTTAACTCCAAACACGGTTTTCGTGATGCAAAAATATTGCCCCATCTTATGCACAGGCGAATAGACTATTGCTTTTTTGATGTTGCTTTTACTGTACCCAATATCCGTAATGTTGTGATAGATCACATAGAATATCACAAGTTATAGAATATAGATATAGAATATATCACATAGAATTATAGTTATAGAATATCGCATATCAATTGGAATAAAAAAAGAATATATCAAATCAGTCAAATATCGTATCAAATACCACATAGAATATATGATATATCAAATCAATACAGAATATAGTTATAGAATATCACATACATTATATAGTTTAGAACATAAATCACATAGAATATCACAAGTCAGTATCCTTAGAAGTTGTATCACATGTGCGGTTGCTGGACGATTGGGACTGCAATCGGAAGGCAACGAATCGATCCACATTGCGATCGGTTTCAGTGGCATCGCAGCGAGCTTCTATGGAGATACAAAAGCGTGGCGGGACTACAAACGATTGCCAGCTTCACACAACCTCGTTGATTATTAATTGCCCTATTGCTGGCAATACCATTCAACCTGAGGACAAGGAAGTCTTTCGCACAGTGAATTTCGCACTGGCGGATTATTCTGATGGACTCGGCGCTGACATCGAGATACTGTTAGGCTCCGATGAATTCTTCGCTGTTGCTTTTAGTGTACCCAGCCTATGTACCCTCTATAATTTATACTGTTTACTAGATACCCTAGGCTCGGTTGATAAGCAATAATAATCTATTTTTCTATCGAAATTTACTATAACGGCACCCTGTTCAGTTAAATTCAAAAAAACATTTTGCATTGCTGTACAGTGAATAGCTCTTGTAGTGGCATCTTTTGCAGGTGATAGTGGCCCGGTACGACAGCCCGATTACAAACGGGTCAGTCGAAAAGTTCTAATATGCCGCGTCGAGCACGTAGGGGTGCTTCGATATCGAGCGGGACGGACCCAAAAATTTCTGCCTGTTCTCACCTTACTGCATACAGATAGAGTGTTTGTGGTTTGTGCTCAGGCTTACACGAACGCATATTTGTACGTTCGTTTATTAGAAAATGCATACAGATATTCTCAAACACATTATTTGGTATTTTTGTTATTTGTTAGAGTTACTGTAATGTGTAAACTAACGTAGTATTTTATTTATAGGCTATTGTATCCAAATTTGGTAGATACAGAAGTCTGTGATAACCCTCGGCGATTTGATTCTGTCATTAATGGAATTACTCACGCATCGGCTGAGTCAAGGTAAGCCTTGTTCGTGTAGTAATGTTTACTCAAGTCGTACCCAGAAATCTTTGAATGTATACTATTTACATAATTAATGTTGGCGAAGATAGGTCTCCATATTAATTAAACATATTCAAATCATTCGGGTGCGTGAGGAGTTGCCTATTGAACATTCTATGATGACTGGTATCATATCACATTTAATCCCTTATTGGCCACTTAAATCCATTGCACTGGTAGCAACATTATTGTTAGCGTGTTTGGTTGGTTGGAGCATTATTACACATTTATAGACCCTTCAGTTATGTAGATATTCGAAAAAATATTTGATTCTAGAAGGATCGACTGTGGCGCGATTGTGTGACAGGATTTTAGATTTTTTTGGTTTTTTCGGAAAGTGGAGATTTTGTTTTCCTTTTCATTCCCGTAAGGCCCATCTTTGAGTCGATGCGTCAAAAAGTCTTTGTCGTGTATTGTGCACTTGTGGACGTACTATTAGTGGTGTTGTAGAGAATTTTTAAGGATGCGACAAATAGCTCCGGTTTATGTAAAATAATCAGCGAATGATATTTCTATAGAGTTAAATATTTTGTTTGTTTAAACGAACCTTTATACCGGGAATTTTCTGACATATCCATTCGCTGAAAATATTGCCAGGGCCCATGAATCAGGGGTCCTGGTTCGTAACTGGTGGCGCCCGGATTATGTCAGAGGACGTGAACTTGGAATCACCCAGGCTTGAACTGGGGGCACTACCTGACGTCGAAATTGGAAATTTTCAAAAGTAAATGTTTTAACAAATACTTTGCGGGAGGCATTTTTCCAGGGACCTCAACCAGATGGGCCCGTTTTTTTACCACGATGCGACGAAAATGCCAGATCGCCGGCCTCACCCCGCACTTTTGGGAGGCCTGATTATTATCTGGGCGTTAACGGAGTGATGCCGCGGCTCTCGAATTTGTTCTCTTTATATGGAATCGCCGGAATTAGTCAACTTCCACAGTTATTGAGCTGGACTCTCCTCCAGCTCCAATCCACAAATACCTGGCGGATTTCGTGTAAGATTATCTGATGAAAACCGTGCCCCCTGTCAGCAGGCAGTTATTTTAATTAATTATTTACCTACCGAAAAATGCATTCTGCAGGCCTGCCAAAATACCAAAGAATGAGTGTGGGGGTGACGCCAAAATTTGCCTTGGAGGCATGATCTGAGGCAATAACCAAAATCCTGGGATCCCTCCTCATGAGCGGATAGACCAATGTAGTATTGATATGTGCGAAATATTTCAATTTGCTCGTGGAATACAATTTGGTTTCAACGATCCTGCATTACGATTTTGAAAACCCGTGTATCGTTTCACAGTGGAATTTATGGGCCTTGCCCAATTTATTTTTTGATTTTCGGACATTGTTTTTAGCTTTCAACCTTCCCCGTTACAATTTGTTACGGACAGCTTTGTTTCACGCATTTATCCAACGCTATTTACGCTGTATGTAATGCACAATTCCTCGTCGGATTCACGTTACTGGCGCAACGTTAGCATCTTGTATGGCAAAAATGCATGTCAATTGCTCACATTCCTCGAGGTCAAAAGGTATGTTTAGAGCGCGAATAAAATGTGTGCTAAGAATATCTTAAATAAAAGTAAAAAAGATGTTTTTGAAACGTAAAAGTATGTATTCTTCCAAAGTACGTTAATTTCTATGGTTTATCCAATATTTTCACGAGTGGATTGGAGTGGATTAACTTGCCTAACATCTGTTAGCCTCAACAATACTAATAATATACACATTCAGAAAGCGCAATAGATACGGTAGCTATCTATTTACTCGTCAAAATTTAGAGCGTCGTATATTTTGACAGTTTTCAACAGGACTTTCAGATGGAGCAGAAGACATAGTATTCAATCCTGGTCAGCATTACACATTTGATGGAAGCATAACAGAATTTTATAGCTGTCAGCTTTTGGCGTGAAAATTTAGAGCTTAGTTCCAGGCAGTGACTTCCATCGAGTTGCACCTTTGATTAACCTCTGTGTAATCTGAATGAAAATGATTGTGGAATTAAATAAGTAGCCTTGACCTTCTGAAAAAGGTAACGACGTATAAGGCTAATGAAATCGTTCTAGTCATACAATGTAACAGCTGTCTTTCGGTCCTAAATCGAAATTTTGCCACATTTATTTTCTGATGCAAGGAGCCGTATGTTTATTTATACTAACGAAAAACCCGTTGTGTGGCGGGGCGGACTTTTGCACTATTTGTTTCATTTGGGCCCGTAATAGCCGGCTTTGGATCCGCTGAGGTGGGCCTTGATAAAAGGTACAGTACTCGCCACAGGTGACTGCTGCTCGGTCACAACTTGCTCGTGGGAAAATAAAATTTTAATTTATTTTTTGTTCGCTCGCTGCTCGGTAACAGCTGCAGTCGAGGCCAGAAATACGTGCAAAATAATCGATCGAAATTTCAATCGATTTCGATTAAACGAAATTTCGATCAATTTCGTTTAAATGAAATTTCTACTTCTATTTTAGCGTAATTAAATAAATATCAAATTTATAAAATTTCTATTATTTTCGATTAAACGAAATTTAGATTGATTGCGATTTCGATTATTTTCGGTCGCACTTTTGGCCGCGACTGTATATCATGCTCAAAGGTTTCACAGCAGCATAGCGATATTTAGTTGCTATTGACTGGGATAAACCAAGCGTATGTGTACATTTATGGTTCCCGGGCGAAAGGGAAGTCAACTTAACAGGGAAAACATGGAGAACAGGGAAAATATTGGATCCATGGACAGGGGAAATCGGAAGGAATAACACAGGTCAATTTTCTTTGCTACATGTGTGGTAAGAGTAACAGGTATCGAAATCCAGCGCAAACAGCCAAACTGCTTTTCCACACATCTTGCCAAAATTTTGCCCAATTTTGGCTAAAATTTTCAACGTGGCTTAGGCGCACGTGGCGTAAGCCTACAGGGAAGATGTAAACGCGTGCTTTAGGACGGCACCGACCCTTATAACCCCAGTATCGAGTCTTTACCATACGTGAGATGCAGTGTCATACAGTCTGTCTAGCATCTCGTAACCGATCATTGTTTTCAGCTAATAGTGCTTTTAGTTCGCGATGGGATGAGATCACTGATTCAGAAATGCGCGAGATATTTTGCAGAGACACTGAATGTGTACAAAAGGCGTTCGTGCTCGTTTTTATGCATTTATTTTCGTTCGTGACAAATGTTTGATGGTGTATTTTGTTTTATGAAAAAATATTTATTTTACCATGCATTCTGTGCGAAAAGCTAAAGAGGTAAACGGACAATCATAGCAAAAACTTTTGAGGTAATTTAATGTTACGCGAATTTATGTCTACTGTGTAGTAACTTTTCATAAAACTCTGTTTGATAGAGGGAATTTTACCGTCTTGAAAACGGGAAAACGTAATTTTGTCATGGAAAAGAGGGAAAATTGAAACGGGAAACCCTGGTAATTTATGGATGCATGATTGTAATGGAACCTTTGATGAGGATAATGTAGGTTATTATGTAGTTTTTGTGTTCTGTTTCGATATTTTTTCAGAAGATTATGGCCAAAGAATTTACAAGTATCAATCGACGACCATACTTTAGAGGTATGTTTGCTGTAATGCTAACAGGCGTATTAGAACAATAAAACAACAATTTTTTTTATTTTATACTAATTTATATTTGCAATAAATTATTCGTATATGAACGTATTTTAACTCTTGAATCTAATAAGTACGCACACGAATTTTATTTGTTAAAGTCAATAATAGTACAAAATATTTTGATTGATTGATTTTAAAGCAGTAAAAATTCCTTAATTTATATCTGACAGAAACGCTAAAATTTCAAATAAATATCAGATTGTAATGATTGTAATAATTAACAGGTTATTATTTAAACTCTGTGCTGTGCAAAAATGAATGATTATTTCAGGACTGCGATGTTAACAAGAAATCTGAAATGACATTCCTAACAGAAGCAGTAGATTGCTTACAAAGATTGAGGTAAGATTGGTAATGAGGTGCAGTGCCGTTGGTTTAGGGTTTTTGCAAGGTAAAAAACAAAATTGCTTCCAGATGTCGAAAATGGTTAAATCCAACATCTTTCATTTCGGTATCAAATCCGTTGCCGGTCATTATTCGGATTACCTTTTTTCGTTTTGATAAGGTTATACACTATTGACCACGTGAAGCAGACGCCTGTAAACTTTAGTTACGCAGACATGAGTGGAAAATTATTTCTACAATTTTAAGAAATATTAACACTTAATTATGATTTATAACGTTACGCGTGCGTTGCAAAGGCGCTAAAATTATTTGCTGCGAACTATATTTTATAATCATTTTTAATATCACTATTCTTTGTTACTGATTTCGGCAATTTCTGCGGAAAGCTTAAAGAAAGAATCGTTGGAACGGGATCGAATAGTTTTGCTAGCTGTAATTATTTTTAAAATGGAGCGGGCGAGGCGAGCGGAGTTTCCATTGAGGGCTCTAGGGGGAAATCGTGAAAATTTCATTTTTGTATGTCGCTTTCATTTGTAACCCATCTTCGGATGGATGGATTTAGGTGATTTTTTGTGCGATAGCAAAAGTGACGATATGCCCTTTGGTTCAACGCGAACTCCTTCAACCCTATCTTTTCTTCAAAATGGCAAAAACTGGGTTTGTTCTTTGCCAAATCTGGACGTATGAGTACCAATGTTTGGCAGCCCGCGATACAGGTTTCGTAACAAAAATGGGCACTACTCGCAGAATCAGCTCATCGAGAACTTTATTGACTACGACTTTTTGTGGGGCCGCGCCCGGTTTGTAGATGTATTGCCAAAAATGGGATTTTTCAAATTTCAGCAGGTTATTGCGTGTATTTACCTTACAGTGAGCGCCTATTGGATTATCCAGCACGCTGGATAGCATGGCTTTGCTGTCTAGAGTTAAACTTGACAACAGCATAATTTCGATAATGTTTCAAGGGTTTTACGGTCGACGAACCCGAATGTAGTCTCCTTTATTTGTTTGGTTATGTAATCGCGAATTGTCTCCATACACGTTTTTATGTCCGCTGAATACAATGGATTGGCTATGTATTGTCCAGTGCGTATATTTAATACGTTTTCATGGCTTTTCAATGGATTAAGGTTCAATGAACCCGATTTCCCGAATATAGTCTGTCTGCAGTTATTTGGTTATGTATTGCATACAGGGCACCAAGAATACTCCTATAATTATGTTTTTCGGTAGGCTGAATACGAAAGTTTAGTTATCTAGAGAATGGCATGAATATTTCATACCTTTTCAGTCGTTTACATTGGATCTTGGGTCAGTGAACCCGATTTCCAGAATATAGTCGATTTTCAGTGCTTTGGTACATGGTATTAAAAGTAGTGCATAACAGTGTTTTTAGTATGCTTGGTTATATAGAGACCAGCACGAATATTTCATGCAGTTTCACTTGTTTTCAATGGGTTTATAGTCAGTGAACTGGACTTTCACGATAATAGTTGGTCTTCAGTTGTTTAGTTATGTATTGCGTACTGGTCGCCAACAGTAGTCTATATATAAGTTTTTGGTACACTCCATACGATGTTTTGGTTATCTACAGACCAGCACAAATACAGTACGCGTCAGAAATGAGTGTTGTTCGTTCGAAAAATTCAAAAATTTGTTTTAAACGTGTTCGAATTTTATGCGATATCTGTTCCAAATTTTTTGGGGCGCTTTTTTAAAAATTTTGCGAAATGGGTTCCAAGTTCGATCGAGACTCTTGTTCTCACATAAATTAATTTTGTTCGAAATCTGTTCGATGTTCATTCGTTCGAAACTGAACAATCGTATTTGGTGAGTACTGTACTTGACGCGTTATCAGTTGTTTTCGATAGTAGTAGGGTCGACGATGTTTTAGGGTTTTCAATGGGTTCAGGGTTCCAGACGTTTTATGGTAGTATATAGATGAAACACTGCCTGTTCCAGGTGATTACACACAAAATTCTTAAAAATAAAACCATGCTCTCTCTGTTTCATCCTCGTACGCGATAACTAGCCTGGTTCCACTCATGTAATTATGTGTGTCAACTCCGCTGGACTGCGCCAACCTGCTTTGCTCCGTACTGTTCTTGATTTCGTGACTTCTATGCCTAAGAATAGTAAATATATTTCTGTACAAGTACGTTTATGTCAAATTTACGGACATATAGTTAGTGTTGACTTGTCAGTCTCAAAAGTTTTATTTAAACAGCATAAAGTGATAACATTTTTTGTCGCATTTTCTGTCAGATTGTTTGTGCTAAATATTTTTCTGGACAGTTGGGGTTTGAGTTTCAATGATTATCCAAATTTATATATTATTTCAACTGTACTGCTTTTATGAATAGCATTGAAATATTTTCCTAGACTTTTATTTCCTAGACTTTTATTGCTTTTATTTCTGTCCGTAACTGTAATAAATTATTACGTGTGTACCGTTACGTATAAGGACCAGTACATGAAAAACGAATGAAAACGCAAGCTGAAGCGATCGTTTAGAAATGATCTTTAAGTTTAACGTATTTGGAAACGAGGGTTGGTGCCTTTTTATGGACAGCCCAGATGTACGCACTGTTTCGGGCTTGTGCATTTTTTTGATAAAGTCTTACTGCATACGGACAGCTAGTTAATAATAATCTTTTCGGTTAGCATCTATATTTTGCCACTGTAGACATAGTAAGATGCTGTAAATGGCAATAGTATTAAGGCAGTTTGTTTTGTTAGAAACGAAACTCAATTTCAGGCGTGTTCGGTAATGTTGCTACAGCGTTTTTATGCTTTAACCACAACAGTGCCTCCAACGAAGGTACTAAAAATTTTAAGAAACTTAGATTTGAGTGCCATTACACTGACCAATAATTTCAAACATTGGTGGGATTGCCTTAATTGAAACAGTCCCGCTTTGAGGCCATTAATTTCCACTTTATTGCAGGCAAAGTTGTATTGTAGCAACACATATTCACAAACCATCCCAAAAACGTAATTTAAAACGTATTGGGAGAATCAGATAATCATTATAAAATCGAGATTGCTCGAATTATAACAGCTCCTCGCCGAGACCATTAATTAATTAATTAATTCCACTTGATTTATTTATCTGTTAATAACAACGTGGTGAATTAGACTGACCGTAAATTACTACCGTTTTATTGGTACTATAAACAGGGAATAATTATTGAGGAAATGTATTACACTATAACATTCAGACGATGCAGGAAATAACGCTATAGGCTCGGTATTATTGCACCAAATGCTCTGAAAACAGATAGATAATCACTAGATAACAGCGTTTTATTTATAGCTCTGAATTTTCGCCATTTCAAAAGCTGAAGATAATTGCCGAAACATTCCAACATGTCAAATGTGTAAGCAGAATGTAGTTTTTTAATGTCATCAACACCAATATAAATTAATATAATACTGCAACGTGTTGTGATTGCCATATGTGAGATTAGCTTGAGAAAATATACAACTTTCGGAAGCTGAACAGCTATGCGCCAAGTAACACCCTGATACTTATGTATTTGTCATTTTGTTAAATTTAATAATTGAAACGGAGCGAGTGGGGTTTCCACTGAGGGCGCAAGAGGAGCACATCACGAAAATTTCTTTTTTTGTTTGTTTCTTTTATTTATAACTCATTTTGCGATGGACGGATTTCGACATATTTTTTTCGATAGCAGAAGTGACGACAATGTGCCCTTTAGTGGAAAGTGAACAGCTCCGACCCCATCTTCGGGAACAAAATAGCAAAAACTGGTTTTTAAGAGTTCTTTGCCAAATCTGGCCCTACGAGTGCCAGTGTTCCGGAGCCCATATCTCGCAACACAGATTTCACGTCGAAAGCTCATCGAGATCTATAACTTGGATGACCTAGAATTTTGTGCGGGACCCACTCCCTAGGCCGCTGTGCGCCCGCATATGGTTAGTCGACCCTTTGCCAGAAATAGCGATTTTTACATTACAATGAGTACCTCTTAGGCTGTCAATCACGCTGGATATCATGGTCTTGGTATCTAGACTTAAATCCACTATATTATACCTTTCATGCGGTTTCGAGTGTTTTACGATCAGTGAACCCGATTTTCGGAATATAGTCCATTTTTATTTGTTTAGCTATGTATTGCGTTCAGGGCATCAATATGGTCATGTATAGGTGTTTTTAAGGTTGAATGCAATGATTTGCTTATCTAGAGTCCACCTTGCATATTTCATGCCTTTTCAGTGGTTTTCAATGGGGTTAGGGTCATTGAACCCGATTTTCAGAATATAGTCTTTCTTCAATAATTGTTTGAAAGTATTGCGTACAGGTAACCAAGGTTTGTCTATATACGTTTTCCGGTAGGCTGAATACTGTGGTTTGGTTATCTAGAGACCAGCACAAATACTTGATGCGTTGTCAGTGTTGTTTTCATTGGGTTTAGGGTCGACAAGATAGACTTTTCAATGGGTTCAGGTTTCAAGAGGACATAGGAAGGTACATTCATCATTACACAGACTGTTACTAAACAAAATAACTGAAAAATGAAACCACGCTCGCTGCACTTCACATTCGTTTGCAAGTTACTTTGCAAAAAACGGTATTGGAGCTGTCGATGACAGCTGATTAAGGGATCTATTGTTTAGCAAACCAGTACGCTTTCAAATGCCATTTCACTGCGTGAATCCGTCTTTGAAGAGTGCACGCGAGCTCCGATGACGTCCTTAGGTTATTCGATGTCGAATAATTGTTAAAATTTACCATCTTTTCAGTAAAATAAGTTCGTTGCTTTGTTTCCGCAATGTAATATACAAATACAAAATGTCTATAACTACATCACCTGTATAGTTCATTATGTTTTTATTGTTTTACTCTTCCAAAGACACTGCTTTTAATTTCGTAACCCAGTACATATGTAGCTTCAGAAAATAAGACATGGTAAGACAATTTGTCAAAACAAGTACCTAAAGGTAATAAGTGTAAACATATAATAATATTGCCAATTCTAATGCTTGCATTAGTACGACATTGTTTATTTGTATGCGTGTCATAATGTACTAAACCTTTATTAGTATTCAATTATTTCGAAATGGAACACATATTCCGATGTTGTGCGATTGTAGACACAATATTTTTCTTGCGGAAATGATGGGCATTGCGAATATGGGAAACAAAAATGGCCACCCGCCAAAATGCTACACTTATCGTCGACGAATCCCCATATTATTTTGTAATGTGTATTTTAATGGCAGTAGTTTCAAAACTCTACAAATTAGAGACCGAGTAAATCTTTGTATGTATGGCTGATATTTCAATTTTTGTTCTGTTTCATTCATTGCTTTATTCTTGCATCCTCGGTGCCTGTAGATGTATTTTTATTTATATTTAGCACATCGAAGCGGGTTGTGAAGGCTCAGCGTGGGGTCTCGACACTCTTTATCCGGTGTTTATGCTCATCGTCGTACGATCTCGTATCCAGCATTTGGGCGCAGAACTGCATTTAATCCAAGATTTTGTGCCGTATATTAAATTATTGGGCGAAATCGATATGATGTTTACGACACTTAAGGTTAGTGTGTGCTAGCCCTGTGAATTCCAGATCATCGTGTCAAAACGTGCTATATGTTGAATAAGGTAATTTTTCAGCACCTCAGTAAACATTGAGACAATTTTGCATATTTAAAACCCCAGAAATTTATTAGTAGTTCAAATTCTGCCGTCTGATTATCGAGATTGTTGCTATACAAAGGTTAAGGAGTACAGAAATTTATTGTATTGTGTGAAAAAATGTGTTTTTATTTTAGTTAAGCTTATTATCAACTATGGCATATCAAAACTGTGGCGTATCAAAGTGCTTGGCTCTCCAAATTGGGGGGCTGGTATTTTCCAGTGCCTCCTGGCATAACGGGGTGCCCCCGGTTATGACTCCTGGCAAAATTTAGTGCTCCCCCGTTTCATCGCCTCATGACAAAATCTTTTTGATTCCACTAGGTAAAAACACTCCAAAGAGATAAAATTTGATCAAAATTTCTACTGAAATTCCGTCCTGCAGCCAAAAATTTCATTTTTTCTCTTCATCAAAATTGGCAGTGTTTCTCACACGATCTTTAGCCTTTTTGGAAAAAATCTGGCGGCCCCCAGGGGGGCTAACAAAATTTTCAGCGAATAAAGAGCCAAGAAGTGTTACGTTGGTTTTCTTCGACACATTATTTTGCTTAGTGGAATTCGAAGTATTTGAACTAATGACTTGCTCGAACTTGTTGGTTTTACTGTTAACGGTCTGAACAACGACTGTAGAATGTTAGGACAACAAAGCGCATAGCTAAGCTTATGTCTTAATTAATGAAAGCAACAAGATTGTAAAATTTCACCATTGCGTGAAATACATATGTATTTGAATTCAGAGTATAGTGATTAAACAAGCTAAACGAAGAATTTTTGGATTCGAAGCTGGAGACGCGCTAGCTTCGCAGTCGAAGAACTCTTACTAGTCCGCACTATGGTGAAAAAGATGGGCGTCCGTTTATTTTTTCACTGTAAACAGGACTTCGTTATCTCAACGTAAACCGATATGGACGTGTGTGGGCTCATATGAAAGCTATAATATTCTAGATGTGCCTTTTGGAGGTTTTATACCGATTCGACACGTCCTACCACAAGGGTCAAGGGGGGTACCTAGGGGTACATGGCTAGAATGGGCCATTTTTAGGTCATTTTTGCCCATAACTTGGCAACCCTTGAGCCGATTTGTATCATTTTGATATCGAAATATTTTTCCTACGAAGCTTTATTTATGGGTATATGAATTGTTTTGGTCGGGTCCCTATAGAGCATGGGGAACTTTAGCAAATGGTCAAAATTCCAAAATTTTGTTCAAATTTTGTTGAGGTGTAGCTGTGTAACCACTCAAGCAATTTGACCGAAATTTGGTGTGTGGATAGAGCTACCGCGGAGCTACCTGCAGCTGCTGTAAACAGATTTGATGTAGGACCCCTGGATCAATTGGTATTTCAGGCCAAAGTTGGGCCTTACGTCATATATAGTCATCTGTGACATTACCACTTCTAACGGTATAGTAATAGATTTGTGGGTCAAAATAAGTTCATAAGTGTTTTCTTGGGTGCTGATTACAAATCTTCACTTTATTTAAACGTATCTTTTTGTGTAGAGGTAGTTATGTCAATGGGTGAGACAAGGCGAGTGTTGCGTAAGGGACGAGTGTCATGCGGTCTGTAGCAAATTCTGTTTATATTTTCTGTGCTAATGTGCTTTTGTTAAGATTCTTATATGTACATAGATTACATACATGTTTTTCACGATTCGTAATCAGTTCTGAGGTAGAGTTAACCCTCATAGGGTGCGTATTAGATATCTGACTATCAGTTTTGCTGCATCCATGCCTTATTGAACAGAAGGTTAATAAATATATTTTAATGAGTTAAATCTTTGTTTCGCCTTATTGAACAGAAGGTTAATAAATATTTTTTAATGAGCTAAATCTTTGTTTCGTAACAGGAATATATTTTTCTATGAGTTGTTCCACTGTATGTTAACGTTACAGTTACTCATTTCTCCGAATTCATACACTTGGCATGTCGCCAAGATTCTAGTTAGTAGCCGTGACAGTGGTGAAATATTACAATTTCCGTTAATGGTTTTTAGGATGACATGCATAACTAAAATTTGGCTGGGCCGATTGATTCGCACTATAAAGCATTTGAACGCTTGATTTGTCCCTATTTAAGCTCTAACCCTGATTTCAATATTTCCCCCCAAAAAATGACCAAAAGTGCTTGGGTCTGGCTCGAAGTGGCCCAAAAAATCGCGTTACTTATTGTATATTACGTTACGTACTCAATAACAAGGTGTAGATATGTTTGTCAAATTGGACATATTTTGTAGCGCAAATAAACCAATATAAGGCTTCATACTGCCTCGCTACATGGGTCTCTTGGAATGCAGTAATTGGATCAAAACGGGTACTAAAATGGGCCCACGATATCCAAAATATGCGAAAATGGTAATATCTGGCATAGTAATAGTCTGTTTGTCCCGTTTTTTCGCGAGGAAGATGTTGCAGTCGGGTTTTGCGGTTAACTAAAGGGCATAAATAGATATTTCAAGATTTCAGATAGCGATTTCAAATAAGATTTCGCGCGAGGCAATCCACTCAGTCAAAGTTGAGTAAAGTGTACCACCCTAAAAATCCAGTAACGAACAGTGTCAAATTTCACCACTCTTACGGCTAGTAAGAATTATTGTTTTGCTTCTCTGGTTTCACTCACTATACTCAGAATTAAGTAAATTTAAATGTTGAAATTTAATTCATTGTTTACAGTGGTAATATAAAAAACGTTTTAAAGATATGTTTAAATTGGCTTATTGCATCATGAGGAAAGTTTTCGAACCACTAACATCAGACGAAGTTAGGCTTGTTTATTCCAGTCCGTTAATCAAAGACGGCCAAATCGTGTATTGAAGGTTTATGCATTATTTGTCGGAACTACCTATAAAAATAAAAATCAACTATTTGTAAACACGTACAATTATTCATTATGCATGATACGTCGTATTACTGGAATTCTGACGGGAAAAGATTGTTAACGACAACGCTGTGGTACAATAATCACTTAGTTGAGTCTTTTAGCGTGATTTATTGGGTCGCACTAACCAAATAATATGAATATTTGGTAATAATGCGAAGTCTGTTATTGCCAATAATTAAGATTGAAATAATCAAAACGACATATTGTCTGTAGTTGTCAATATTAAAGGTTGAACGGATATCGTTGACTAACGCTTTATTAATTTGTTGGCATTTGCAAACAAAAAGTGAGCGAAGGGGCCACATCAGAGTGATTGATGTTCTTCACCATTTTACGTGATGGCTACAGATCGTTCATGTAGCTTTAGTATCTCAGTATTAAGTCAGCATAGTATGACTCTTGTTGTACAGTTTTAATTATTGTCTTTTGCTGATATATGAAACAATTTCGTCAGCGAGGAAATGATGAACAAAACATCATTTGACTATGTCGCTATAATATAATTGATTTTCTCCATGTTTCGCTTCTTCAGGGGATAAGTTGTCCTTAGCCATTAGAACTAAAGACAGTGATATTATTGAACCAACGGCACTAGTCCAGTATCTACTGTCACGCATAGAAATAAAAGCAAATCGCCCGCAACAAATTTGATCTTCTTTTCTGTCCGTAACAAGCATCTTAGTTCAAAATACTTCATAGTAAGCATAATTTAGCTAACTTCAGTAGGTATCAACGAGTGGTAGGTATAAAAAGTTTATTATATAGTTGGATTCTGTGGCACTACTGCGGTGCATGAAAGTTATGTTCAAAATAAGTGGCCGGTAAAAGTCTGTTACTGGTTCCGGTGGCGTGATTGCCTCTAGAGAGCATTTATTTTTATTTGTTAATATGGTCGGTGCTCAGCTTCCGAAATTTAGTGGGTTGTTGTGAAACACTTTGAAGGCTCCATGCTCATTGTCGAGGAAAATTTTTAAAGTGCTGGAGAATGAATTTTTGTTTTGACTATACTTTATTTTTTAATATTTTGATGCTTTGTGACTGTCTAGCTTCTCCACAGAGGGGCAGCCCTCTGAATTTTCGAGTTCCTCTAGGATTTAGGCGGTATCCCCGGGTGATGCCCCATAGGTAAATTGTGGCTTCCCTTCAGTCTATTCCACCCCAGCATCCTCCATGTATTTGGAATTGACATTAAAAATGATCATACAGTGTCTAGACCTCTTCCGACGTAAAAACCCTGAATTTTTGAATATAGATGTCTCTATTCAAAACGAGCTGCCTGAAACTTGCTACAGAGGTCGCAAAGCGTCCCCTGGGGGGTCAAATTTTAATCTGAAATAAGTCATTATTCTGTAGGTTGACACAGTGACACGGGAACCATGGTCTGTTTGTATGCAAGTCGGACCAAAATGGTCCCCGTCAAACCATTTGGAGGACTTGCGACCTAAAATTGGTGCCGCTAGGGCCCTTTTGGGGCTAAAAATCGACCAATTTAGAACAAACCTGTCGCAGAAGTTTTTCTAGCGCAGCGGAGACAGCATCTATAGATACAATTTTATGCTCACAAATCAACCATGAGTGGGGGATGGTCCGACAAAAAATTTCAGGTAGATCCTTAGGTCTTGTAAAAAATGGTACCCCGAAAGGTTAAGTCGGGGGGGCTACACCTTCCTACAACATTAAACACGTGAAATTTTAGCTACTTCTAAAGATTCTAGATTATTTGGTTTAACACGCTGCTGCTGTAAAGCAAACACAATTTATTTATGATTAGCATACATGTAGGTGATGATAACAAGGACAATGCGCGCAATATATGTGCGGGCAGGCACAAGGGTTCTCTAGCTGCCCAGTTAACCGCACGGCCCTATATCATGGTGCAACGATTATAAACTTTTATACTAATATGGTTCTTGCGACATTCGGTTTCGTTCACTATATATGCGGACGGGTGGGGGGGGGTGGGCTATATTTTCATTAAAAATTTTTAATACATGGGTCGATTCTAGTGGGGCGTTACTATATTTCCATTCGATTTATTGTAAGACTGTATGCTAGATTTGGCTTTTGTAACGTTAATTTTCGTAAGGTCGGGGGGGGGGCTACATTTTGCATACCCCATTTTTGGCACTTTATGACCTTCGTCCTCATAATCAAACAAGACATGGACAGACGCTAAGTTTTTTTCAATAAAACCTGTACTGATTATAATTATCGTTATATAGCATTTTTGGCGCTAGTGCACTTTGACGTTATTTACCAGCGTATGCAAGCTGTCAGGGGGAGGGGTGCTACATGTCACAAAAAATTTTTCGGAAGCTTGACGTCAGCTCGACAAAATCCTAAGTAAACCTAAGCGCTGCCTGCAGAAACATGCATTTTCAGTAAGTAAATAATTGATGTTTCCACACAAACAGCACGATCTACGTCTTGTAAAGGTACGAAAACACGATAAAATCCAATTGTAAGACCGCTAGTTAACCCTGAGGGCACGGGTTTCCACCCAACTAACCTAAGGGGGGATGAAATTCACCCGGTTTTTCAGATTCTCCCAGTTGGAGCTACGGGTCCAAACCTCAAAGCCCCGGTAAAATTTTTTATCCTGCGGAGAGGCTGGACTGTCATACTAAAAATTTCAGCCTTTAACACAGTGTCTTAGCAATGCAAACAAGATCAATGATTAATTATTATAAACTATTTAGCATTCAGAAAACATCCATATACGGACATTAACACATCGCGGATATTCCATGATTAATATATCATAGATATCATTAATACCCCAGGTAAAATTTTGATCCTGTAGCGAGGCCAAATTGTCATACAAAAATTAAAATTTTAGCACGGTGTCTTAGTGCAAAATCCCAAAGGCCGCCATTATTAGTATTATACACTATTTAGCGTTCTTAAAACTTCAATTTATGGACATTAATACATCAAGGATTTAGTGTAATGGGGTCTGGTATGTGGAATCGACGAATAGGGTTTTTTTAAATAAGATGGTTTAACAAAGGAAAGGTCAGTTAATATTTCAAACAAAACTTTCGGAACCCAAGAAAATCGCAAACAATCTTACCTTAAAACTTGCTGAAATGCAATTTTCTGAAACAGATCATAAAATTATAGCTGTATCGTCAAAATTGACCAATTTCGGCCTTGGGGTGAGGGTTAACTTGGAAGACCCAAAAATAAACCTATTTACGGATTTGAAGCTTTACAATGATAAAAAATGTGTAGTAGCGCTCGAACAAATGTCGCAACAATAGCACTGGTGATAAGCAAGGATACCCGGATATCCTGATGCAATTTTGCTTCCGGTAATCGGATATTACCTGCGACATCGGGACATTGCATCCGATGACCAGTTCCAAAACTTTACGCGTAGAGAAGCCTCAAACTTTTGATTCGAGGTTGACGAGAAGATTTTGTTTACAGATATGTTTTCCTATGACTTTTGGGAGGTTGTTTTGTTGTTGCATTCACAAGTTGTGGCTTTAGGAAGTAAATTTTAATGTATATATTTGCGTTAGAGCGGCGAAACACATAATTCAGTGGAACTTTTCAGCTTAACTGTTACTTGGGAGCCCGAAATATTTCCATTTTCACAACTGTATAGATTTCCGTCATTTTCTCGCCTTTTGCTCGTAAACAAATTTATAATAGAGTATTACCAAGAGTTCGTGATTAACCCTTGATGAAGCGTGTAACACTTATGCCATACTACTATTTTATATATGTTGTGGGATGACGCGGTTGATTGATTCGGATATCCGATATATATCAAAATAATTTCATCCGGATATGTTAACCCATATCTCCAACCATCAATAGTTTTCGCGCTGCTTTGAAAACGCGTGAATACGAAATTTCAAACATTGCTCAAGTTCAAAATTTTATAAATGCAACGAGTCAATTTGCTAGAATGAACAAGCATTCATTGCTGATCGGTACTGTCATTTAATGTATATATATACATACGACATGTGTTCTTGTTTTAGGCCTGTTATTATCAGATCGTTGAGGAGAGGCGATTTTAAATGAACGACAACCACAATATATAATATTAATGTGTTATGATTTCGGGAATGATGTTTGTGGCGTGCCATGGTCCATCGATCGAAAAAACTGTTGATTTGAAAAGATCTTTTTTTTCTGTTGACGTTAGTTTGCGACATATTTTGTGCAACGATTATTGCTGTTCTGTAAATATTTGTGTTAAATTGTAAATGTATAAACTACATTATTAGCAGCTGTACAAAACTGAGTTAGAAATAAATGCAAATTGAAGTATTCAGTGTATTTACAACTATTGTTCTAGAAATATGTTGCAAATTTGTAGTGAAAATCTCTGAAATTGATATAGTAGATTAAGAAAATTGTGTTTATCAGTTTCATTGAAAATCAGTCTTAAACTATGCATAACACACCATTAGAGCATTGCCTTCTCTGTTTTAGCGGGATTTTAAAACTAGTTCGTAAAAAGCTGGTTCTAGGCAATTTGATTGTTGACCTGTCAAGTTTTTTGGAAGAAATAACTGTTTCAATGATTAGTAAATCGGATGTAATGGATTATTATAGATGATTAATGCCCCTTAAAATAATAAATACACAGTCATATAGGGCTCTCCAAATTAAAGGTGGGTGCCTGGATTTTTCAAGGTCCCCCTGACACAGCCGGGTGCCTGGCTTTTTCAAGGTCCCCCTGACACAGCCGGGTGCCTCCAGTTTGAGCCCCCCCCGGTTCCAACATTGACAAATATTTTTTGTTTCCACTAGGCAAAAACACCCTAAAACAACATAAAATTTGATCAAAATTATTGTACCAAAATTCCGTTTTGAAGCCTAAAATTTCGTAAAACGTATCAAAATTTCGTTCAAAATAGCTATATTTCTCCATGAAAAGTGTTTTGGCAGTGTTTCTGACACAATTTTTAACTGTTTTTCCTTGGCAAAATGCCCCTGGGAAAATTGAGCACTCCGGTTCGGAACCAGGGGGCGGTTCATGCCCCCTGGCACAATTTTCACCAAATGGAGAGCCTAGAACATATATGTTACCGCCCAGCTGATGAAGTTCAATATTATGTAGTTACTGAGTACCTTCTCATATAAATAAACTCACATATTGGTATTATCATTTACAATCTGCCTACACATTTATCCCATGAGGCAAATATTCCTCATTAACGAACTCACCATGGTGATAATAACCGATTTGAATATTTACTTTGACGACACGTGTTATACTGTAATTACCTATTCTAATATTCACCTGGTATTCATCTAGCCCCACGGTTGTGGGGGCCCTCAATGCTGATCATTCGTCGTCACCCTTTCCTTTTTGCTGTACTTGGTTCGATATGCGACATCGGGTATTCCCATTGGCGTAGCGGCACGTATCGAAAATGTTGTTTATAATCGTTTACTGTTTGACTTCGCCAGGTCTCGTGTGATCTTTTGCGCGGTCCAGCCCAGTCGTCCGAGAGCGTTGGTTTGGCCAGTGATAAATACTCCGTCCCCACAGCACCTAGGTTTCGTGACCGACTCTTTGATTAAGATCTTCATTCCTGATGTGATCGAACTTTGTTACGCCAAGAATCCGGTGTTGACAGAAGTTCTCGAACGTGTTGATCTACTGCTGACTTCACTGTCCACGTTCTGCAGGCATAGAATAGAATCGTTCGAACTTCAGTATTATATATCTGAACTTTCGTGGGAACGGACACGTCTGCCGAGTTCCACACATAGCACGATTTATGCGGTTTTTAATCTCGGTGTCCCAAGCCCCTAATCCCGTAAAATTGTTGCTATGTAACACAATTGTTTGACGTGTTCCAGTACAGAACCGTTCAGGACGATGTCCTTTATGTATCTCGATGCCTCAGGCCATTATCTTGGTCCTCTGCGAGCCGATCACCACACCAATGCGCTTTGCGGCTGTGCCAACTCGATTGAGCACCTCTTGCAGTTCGCAGGCTGACGATGCAGTTATTGCCATTGCGTCGGCATAAGCGGCATCTGTGAACTTCATGCCATTTGCGTCGAAAATAACACCGTCGTTGTTAGCCAGAGCGGTCTCCATCACCCATGCAATTGCGTACACCCATGCAATTGCGTACTCGAAGAGGATGTGGGACAAGATTGACCCTTGTCTCACTCCAGACTTGACCTCAAAGCATTCAGATACCCTGTCGTTTATTCGCACACTGCAGTAAGATGGTTCAAATAGCGACTTGATAAGGGATATTACCTTGGCCGTCATACCGTCCGTTTCCAAGATCATGTAGAGCGATTCTCGGTGATTTGAGACGAACGCGGCTTTGAAATCAACGAAGGCCACGGCAACTGGTCTGCGACATTCATGAAGATTCTGGAGCATGATCTTCATGCTCAGTATCTGGTCGACTATGCTGCGACCAGGACGAAAGCCGCACTGTTGCTCACTTTCAAATCGTTCCCGGTGTCCCCTGAATCTATTGCAGGTTACTACTTCCAGCACCTTGAAAGCAATATTCAACAGCGATATACCTCGATAGTTGCAGCAGATGTCACCCTGCTTGTGGAATGGAATGACGATGGCGATATGCCAGTTTTCTGGCGTGACCACTTTGGCCCACACGTCGCAGATTGTGGCGTGCAGCGTATCAAAGAGGTCTCTTGAGATATTATAGCATTCCGGCGGAATCCCGTCCTCTCCGGGTGCTTTCTCATTTCGAATATCTTTAACCGCTTTGAGGACTTCGACACGCGTTGGTGCCGTGTGATCGATCGCACTTTCGTAAAAATCCTTGAAGGGAAGGTCGTCATCCTTTAGTCGTTCTACTGGCGGATCTTTGTTCAAGACTTCATCGAAATGTTCTTTTCAACGATTGACTTGCGCGGATTCAGAAATCAGACTTACCGGTGCTGTCTCGTATCATACCACGCACGGGATTTTGCGGCTGTACGCCTTGTCTGATTAGCTGGTAAAGCCTGCGATGGTCATGTACCCTAGCTGATTTCGCTATACTTGCTACACGACTAAACAGCTCGGCTTTCTCTAATGTAGGCGCATCTAGCCATCGAACCCGTTCCTTCGGTTTCGGTGCAACTCCCCGCAGGACTACATTAGTGCATTCGGAAACACAAGACCAGGGTGGAGCTTGAGAGTCCTCTAATCCTACCAACTTTTTGCGATGCTATTGTCCCTTAGACAGCTGGTGTCGCTTGAACGAGCTTTGCGCTTAAAATTGTTGGCGTCTAGCTTTAGGTGTATCTGCAGCCGCATTATGCCATGGTCACTTGGAAGCAGGTTCCCCCAGACGATCCTTCAATCTCTTACAGCAGACTTCCATTTTTTCGGATAAGGGCATGATCAAGCTGAAAACAGCGCTCGCTGGGGGATCGCCAGGTGTGCTGTTACTTTGCAGGATTTTTGAAATTTGAAATGCTAATTTAATATATATCTATATGTATATATATCAGGGACTAACCGGAACTCCGGTTACGGCGAAAGTCGTGTTCCGATTGCGATTCCGGCAAAAGGCAAAAACCATAGCTGAACCGGAATTATGGCTTAAAAGTGTCCATATTTTTGCTTCAGATGTTGTCCAAACATACTTAATATATACTTAATGATCTAGTTTCAACACAACCAAACAAAAGAAAAGATTAACTCAGCAAATTGTCGTGTGAAACGTAAGTAGGACACAATTTCATTAGGAATTCTTTATCTTCAACCAGCAGGAGTGTGCTAACAAAACAAAGCTAGGCCGATGCTTGTAGCAGCTTATCCATTCAGAAATCTGCAGTATATTTTAGAATTGAACAGTTTCAATTTGATATTTATAACAGAGTATGTATTATTGAAGTACTTAGCTATAAGCTTGGCTAATATTAATTGCATCAAACACTAGTCAATGCGCTTGTAAACTTTGTAATCAGTTTACATTGGAGTAAAATAACAAATAACACATCTGCAAAGCAGCCAGAAACTGCGTTCATGGGAAGAAACTGTATGTATAGCAGTATCACATTTTGTCTCATGTATAGGATTCTGATCAGAAAATTATCATCTAACTGAGGTTTCATTGGTTGCCCAACACTCACCTGAACAATGTCTGTGGCCATCGATCAGAAAATTATAGTATACCTTTTTATAGTCTTTTAGAAATATATAAATAAATAATTTCAAGTTTTCTACGAAATAACATGTAACAAAGTTATGTCCAGTATTAAAAAGAGGCGGTTGGAGACTGAGGGAAATTGTCTAGTTTGTGCTCCATGCGTTAAAAGAACATATAGTTGACACAGTTTACGCAATCCTTTACAGCGGAACGCATTTTTCCTTCGGGAGTCGGAAAAACCAACATCTTGATCGATAAATAAATATCCTAGCTTCCTCAACGGTTTCAAAATCCCAGAGAGGCGATAATATCATCGCAATACATTAAATCTAATGTAAAATTTATTTTTAATACATGTTAAATCCACAGTACCTTCATTTCTTCCTTAATCTGTTTTACTATATATAAGTTTCGAAGACAAGGTTCCGGATCTGGTTTAAAAGGAAGGCTCCTATTACAGGTTCCGGTTCCTGTAAATTTCAGTTCCAGTCATTCTCTGTTATATACCAATTCATTATCGCATTATGTGGTATTATATACGCACATACGCATCATGCATTATCGCATTATATACGAATTTTTGGTTGTACAGCTTTAATTTTTGTTTTATTAGCTTATCGTTGTCTTGCATTTTATGTCTCAATTAAATACTGCGGGCTGATATCCTATAACAGATGTATTTTTACTAAAATAAATATCCATTTAGAGCTATTTATTTATATATCTCTTCAATTTAGTAGATATATGTGTCATAATCCGTGAAACTTAAGATAACGCAACCAACCATTTAATTTTGTGATTTCGCAGAAAAATTGTCTCTTTTTGGTCAGTTGGAATTCGGCGTAACACTGTTCGCGAACACACTGCTATGCCATTAAATAAAATCTTGCCGTTTTGTGTTCGCGAAAAATCATTGTGGAAATTAATAACATTTTCGAGAACGAAAATTTGTCGAATGTGAACTAAGCGAGTTTTGTTCACGAAATCCACAAGCTAATGGATAAATTGTCTGTGATGTCGCTATAACTGCATTAAGTTTATTCTCGAACACTGAATCCATATGTAAACCTGATAGCGAGGGCGTAGCCAGGAATTTTGAAAGGGGAGACGGGTGGGGCGGTCGTGGCCCACAGTGGGTACGTAAAAGGGGGATCCGAGGGGTGGTCGCGCTCAGAAATGTGAAAGCGGGGTCCAGAAGGGCATGTCATTCCGTTATGCACATTTCTACGAGCTAACCTTGTACGAGCGGAGAAAGTTTCAAGGAAATTGCATTTCCTAGCCTGGAATACGGGTGAAAATAATTGTTTTAGTACGAGAGAGGTCAGTTTTAGGACAATTTCCAGCATGGTTTTCAATCGTAATCATTCAAAAAAAATTTTTTTAGGGTTGAACCAAAACACCAATGCCCCACACCGGCTACATCCTTGCCTGTTAGGTATTAGGGAACCGAATTGCTCAGGTGAGTGTTGGGCAAACAATGAAACCTCAGTTAGATGATAATTTTCTGATCAGAATGTATACATGAGACAAAATGTGATACTGCTGTACATACAGTTTCTTCCCATGAACGCAGTTTCTGGCTGCTTTCAAATGTGTTATTTGTTATATTACTCCAATGTAAACTGATTACAAAGTTTACAAGAGCAACAATTAGCATCTTGATGCAATTAATATTAGCCAAGCGTATAGCTAAGTACTTCAATAATACATACTCTGTTATAAATATCAAATTGAAACTGCTCAATTCTAAAAATATACTAGAAGATTTCTGAATGGATAAGCTGCTACAAGCATCGGCCTAGCTTATTTTATTTTAGGCACACACTATTGCTGGTAGAAGGGGGTAAAGAATTATTCCTAATGAAAATTGTGTCCTACTTACGTTTTCACACAACAATTTACTAGATTTGATCTTTTCTTTTGTTTGGTTGTGTTGAAACTAGATCATTAATTATATATTAAGTATGTTTGGACAACATCTGAAGCAAAAATATGGACACTTTTTAAGCCGTAATTCCGGTACGGCTTGTGGTTTTTGCCTTTTCCAGGAATCGCCAATCGGAACGCGACTTTTCAGCAACATTAATCAAAATTCCAGGTTAAAACCAAATATATATACATATAGATTATATCCTAAATTAGCATTTCAAATTTCAAAAATCCTGCAGAAGTGAGCACCGCGCGCGCCTCGAATTCCCGGCGAGGCGCTGTTTTAGGCTCATACCTATCCGAAAAATGGAAGTCTGCTGTAAGAAGATTGAAGGATCGTCTGGGGGAACCTGTTCGAGTGACCCCGTGGCATCGCGGCTGCAGGATACACCTAAAGCTGAGCGCCAACAATTTTAAGCGCAAAGCTGGTTCAACGACACCCAGTGCTGAGGGGACAAATAGTGGCCAAAAAGTCCAAAAATTAAATTCAAGGAATTCTGAGCTCCACCCCTGGTCTTATGCTTTTCCGAATGCACTAACGTCGTCCTCCGGGGAGTTGCACCGAAACCGAAGGAACGGGTTCGATGGCTCAAATCTGCGCCTAGTTTGAGAAAGCCGAGATTGTTTAGTCGCGTATCAGCAAGTATAGCGAAATCAGCTAGGGTACATGGGCGTCAGGCTTTACAGCTAATAGGACGAGGCGTACACGCGCAAAATGCGGTGCGTGGTGTGATGCGAGACGGCGCCCGGTCAGGCTGTGTATTGAATTGGCGCAAGTGCCAATCGTTGAAAAGAACATTTCAACTGGAAGTCTTGAACGAAGATCCGCCAGTGGAGCGTTGATAGACGACCTTCCCCTTCAAGGATTTTTTTACGAAAGGTGCGCGATCGATCGCAGCGCGCACCAACGCCTGTCGAAGTCCTCCGAAGCGGTTAGAAGATATTCGAAATGCGGAGGCGCCCCGGGAGAGGACAGGATTCCCGCCCGGGAATGCTTCTAGTTTCAAGAGACCTCTTTGATACGCCTGCACGCCGCGATGCTGCGACGTGTGGGCGGGGTGTGAGAACGTAGCGCCCAGAAAACTGGCATATCGCCATCGTAATTTCGGCAATTTCCGCAAGCGGGGTGGCGTCTGCCTGCAACTTGTCGAGGTATATCGCTGCCCTTGAATATTGCTTTCAAGGTGCTGAAACGTGAGCCTGCAATCATAGATTCCGGGGACACGCGGAACAACTTGAAAGTGGGGCGACGGTGCGCTACGAGTATCAGTCGCAGCGCATGGACCAGAAATCTGGGGCATGAAGGGTGGTGCTGCCAGAGAAGTGCTTCATGAATGTCGCAGGGACCTGTGCCGTGGGCCTTGGTTGATTTCCAAAGCCGCGTTCGTCCTGTTCAATTGCAAATCACTACATGATCTTGGAAAACCAACAGTATGGCAGAGGTAATATCCCTTATCCTAGTTATTTGAACCGTGTCTTACTGTAGTGTCGAATAAACGACAGGGTATCTGGCTCCCCTTTTTTTGAGGTCAAGACTGTGTAGAAATAAGACAAGGGTCAAATCTTGTACCCACATCCTCTTCGTACGCAATTGCATCGGGTGTACGCAATTGCATGGTGGGTGGCGCGCTCTGGGCTGGCCGACGACGTGTTATTTTCAGACGCCAATGGGCGGAGAGCCAGATGCCGCTTCGTGCCCGACGCAATGGCAATAACTGCATCGTCAGCCTGCGAAGTCCGAGGTGCTCGATGGGGTGGCGCAGCCGCAACGTGGTGAGGTGTTTCGGCTCGCAGGAGGGACCAAGATGATGGCCTGAGGCATCGAGATACCGTGAGAGGACATCCGTCCCTGAACGGTTCTGTACTGGAACACGTCGAACCATTGTGTTACGCATAGCAACAATTTTACGGGATTAGGGGCTTTGGGACGCCGAGATTAAAAACCGCCGTGAGATGGTGCCTGTGGAACTCCGGCAGACGTGCTCGGTTCCACGAAAGTTCATGTCTGATACTGAAGTTCGAACGATTCTATTGTATCGTGCAGAACGTGGACAGTCAGCCAGTAGACACGTTCAAAAGAACTTCTGTAGACACCGGATTCCTCTTGGCGTTTCGAGAAAGTTCCGATCACCGCATCAGGAATGAAGATCTTGAAGAGTCGTCGCCGCTGTGTGGGGACAGAGTATATCACTGGCCGAACCCGTCGGGACACGTCGGCTGACCCCGCGAAGGATCCCCCGCGCACGAAGTCGCGAGGAAGTGTCGAACGGTAAACGATTATAAAACAACATTTTTCGATCCTGCGGCTCCCGGCGCAAATGGGTACAATGCCATGTGCAAACGCAGTTGCACAAAAAGGAAAAAAGGGTGACGACGAATGATCCGCATTGGGCCACGATTTCGTGGGGCTCATGGAAATTTCAGGTGAATATTGCGATGGTAATTGCAGCGCGTCTGTA
This sequence comes from Trileptium ribeirensis, assembly GCA_030248225.1. NCBI lineage: Eukaryota > Metazoa > Nematoda > Enoplea > Enoplida > Thoracostomopsidae > Trileptium > Trileptium ribeirensis. The sequence goes on from JASANE010021137.1 coordinate 32,299, forward strand.
AAAGTGATGTTGCCGAATAGGGTTGCCGCCATGGTGAGTTCAGTTAATGAGGAATCTATTTTGCCTCATGGATATATTAGGCAGATTGTAAATGATAATACCAATATGAGTTTATTTATATGAGAGGTACTCGGCCTAACTACATAATATTGAACTTTCTGGGCGCTAACATGTTCTAGGCTCCAGATTAAAGAGCAAT